>CAJNDV010015236.1:0-73172 GCA_905221635.1 Symbiodinium sp. CCMP2456 | reverse complement strand
GGCAGCTCACAGCGGGCCGGTGCTAAGACTGCGCACCCGGCGCCGGCTGCTGAGACTGCACCAGCATGCCGAACGGCGCTGCAGCGCATCCTACCACACGACGAAAAAGAAGGGTCGTCCAGTTTTGGCGTCGAGCTACAGAGTGCGGCGATTGTTCGGACCAGCCTGCCGAGCACTGCCGGTTCAGGTGAATTTCAAGGTGTGTAGGTTGCAGTCCACAGGAGGCAACGCCTTCGAAGCCAGAAGATCGGCCGCAACCCTGGCGACTGCTTGTTACATCTTGGCAGCAAGAGCCGGGAGGGAGCCTCAGCCTGTGACTGTGACCGCGAGAGGCCGGTGGAGGGCGACGGTGGCTTGGGACAGGCCGCCAGCTCTTTGATTCTCTGCCCTGGCGGACTGTGACATCTATCTGTCTTGTGAGCGCCTTGAAGCCTGGGACCTCAGGGCTTCAGGTTTCTCGGGGCTTCTCATGTGTGAAAGCAGGGGGAAGAAGCTTTCGCCTTAGCTCTCACAGCAGAGCCTCGGCTCGTGGCTTCTCCAGGATGCTCACGGGCCCTTCTGTGGTGCACCGCTGGAGGAGGACCCGGGCTCTTTTGCATCCTGAACATCCTCTGCCCGGGGCTCTTTCACGAGAGCACTTAGTTGCGAGGACCCGATGCCTAGAGGGGATCGGCAAGCTCCCTAGATCAGGCCGAATCCCCGAGTGTGTCGCACACAAGCTGCGTAGAAGGTGAAAGACCGTCATGAGTATGTCGACATAGAGCATAGGGTTGCTGAGCTAGCTGACATTCAAACGAGGTTTCTCAAGGTATGATAGTGCCGTCGTTTGCATCAGAGCTCTGGGCTCCAGTTTCTGAGAGGGCGTGGACGTTTTAGGCGCCAGCATGAGCACACGGGGTACCGGTACTCACAGGCTGCAGGCTAAATATGCACTCAGCGATCGTTGAGGTTGTCAGAGTTGCCAGCAGAGACTAGTGTAGGGCCTTTGTGGGCTTCTTGCTGGATCCAACATGCCCTCGGATAGTAAAACTTCTGCCTGTGCAGTTTCTTTGTTTCATGCACTACGGCTTGACTCGGATGTGGAAGCAGCTCAGCTCAGCTTCGTTGCAGCTTGCAAGGCCGATTGGAGCTTCATGAGTGACATGGGCAGACGGAAGGATGCAGCTTGCTGTGGTGGCAAAGTGTTAGCAGGATGCTGTGGCTGAATCCTTCCGTGCATCGCGAAGTGGCTGTAGTCGGTCCCACGGGGTCCCCAACTGTGAACACGTACTGAGAGGTGTATACGCGGACAATTCAGCTGTTTCCAAGTATTCCCACTGGATTGCACGAATTCAGCGTCTCACATGTTTCATGATTATCTTGCCGCGTGTAGAAGATTCTGAGATGTCAACGTCTGACGCTTACAAGCATATTTGTGTGGCTGATGTTGTGGACATGCACTACGAGGCAGGGCCATATCAGAGGGTGAACATTAGCTTCTAAGAAGCTCACTTCACCTGCCAACCCATTGTGGACTTGCAGAGCAAGTGCCTTCTGAAGTTTTCCCACTCGGGTGACGACCTAGCAGTGCAAATGCTGCTTGTCCCACGGGTCGGAGTCGAGTCGCATGCCTCCGTGGCTGGAGCCACTAGCTGCCATAGCTGAACTACCACACGACAGCTGCTCGACAGTTCGTGCGCGGGGGCAGCGCGCCTCCAGTCTCCAGTCGCTCTTGCGATGGCAAGATGTGTGTGTTTGCAACAAGCGAGTTGTCGAAAAGTGAGATGCGGCTGGAGAGTTTCGTGCTACAGTGTTGCTTGCTGCCAGCTTTGCGAGGTCTGAATGTCGCAAGGTTTGAGTCGCAGTTGCAGCCCATCGCTGCGTCCAGGTAATGGTCACACCTGAGTTGTGGAAGCCCAGTCCCGACACATTGGCTCGCCGTGGCTCGCCCTGCTCAGTCTCAGCCCAAAGCGCAGGGTCCTACGGGGTGGGAAGCGGCCATGAAGCGGAACACGAAGGCCGGGTGTGGGCCGGGCCCTGGGAACAGAAGCCGCGAGATGCCGCGCGATGCCGCGCCGCGATGCCGCGCTGCGCAGGCGCGCGAGAGTGCCTTGTCGATGGCAGCGCGGCCTCTCTACTCGGCTCTTCGGCGCAAGCAGACGATGCCTTCCAACAGGGTTTTGGGGGTATCCCACGGTATCCCACACCTTAGGTCTGCTGCGTGCGCTACAAGGAGATCAAGGTGCTGGGGACGACAAAAATCTGTGTGGGTCCCTACTGTAGCGGCTTCGTCGCAGCATCTTCAGGAAGAGGAGCCGAGCGCGGTTTCCGGGCCCCAGCTGCTGGGCTTTGCAGAGCCCTCGGGAGGTGCGGGGGCCCTCGTCAGTGAGCCTGTGGCATGGGTCCAAGCAGCCTGGCAGGTCCTTACTTCATTCTGGCCTTGTTGCTGGATGTGAACAGTCTCTGGCACTGCCGGCAACTTTCTGCAGGCTTTGCGTGGATAGCATGTAAACCTACTGTATCAAGAACACGAGGAACGACTGCGCAAATGGCAGGCGGCGCCTTGGATCCAACCTTCACTTCCCTTGCCAAGCTTCCCGAAAGCTTCTGCATTACAACCGTTCCCAAGGCCCCAGCTTTGGGCTTTGGTATCCACCCAGCCGAAACCGGAACTTGATCCCATTATACTTATACTTCTGAAACTTATTTAAACCACTGAGCTTGCGAGATCTGAGCGATGATGGATGAAATCTGAGCGATGATGAGCAGCTAGCCTGAAAGCTCGTTTTGTAAATGTTCCTGCTCCTTCGGTCAACACGACGCACCTGACAGAGTGGTGTCCTCTTGCCAGTCGCATGGATGCCACGTGCCGATTGCCCGGAGCCTGGATTAAAGCAAGTTTGCCCTCACAGGACAAGTCAGTCAACTTCGACGGGAGCCATGGCTTTGCAAAGAGAGCCGCACAAACCTTTGCACCACTGAAAGATGCCTGTTGAGCCTGCATTGGCTAAAGCCGTGGTACAGCTTCAGGTTGCACAAGAGAGGACAGTTTACCGAGGTGTCTGTTGCAGAATTTCAGTCCAGAGTTCGGTGTAAGGCCTTCGGGCTATTGCTGTTGCGAGGTAGGCGTAACCCAGTCAACATGAGGTCGAAATGCCATGTCTCAGAGAACCGTAACATTCACAACTCCAGTAGCTCCGCGCACGCGAAATGGTAGGGAACTTGCTGCCATGCCGACTGCGCACCGAGAAGGCTCGATTCCTCTTCGCTTCTCAGCTCTCTCGCGGGTGCCGTCACGCCGCTTCAAGCGTTCGTGCAAGGATCCTTGGAGCTTGAGCCACTCAGATCAAAAGACATTAGGCAAGTCTTTGATGTATCTCTCTGCAAAACTACATCTGATTGGCCCAAGGTGTGATGCAAATCGGACCCCGAATGCTGAAATCTCCTGCTTAAGGCTCGCGTGATGTTCTTTTGGCAAGAGCAGCTGCGCATGCGGTGCTGAGATAAGGTGAGACAAACGTGACATGACGAAGGGTACTGGGTAAGCTTGTTGTTGTGGGCACGCTGCAGTTTTTGCACTTCCGGAGTGTTGTGAAGAGGGCTGGGTGTGCAGCGGGTGCGGCTCTATCCATGCGAAATCGGTGCTGGGTGCTGAGAGTCAGACAGGGTGATGCGATGTCTCTTCCCACCCTGTCCTTGCGCGACAGCTCGTGCACAGTTTGCAGATGGGACATGCTTCTTCCCGGCATGAGTTTTGATGACCCCGAACCATCCAACGCATATGAGAGCTGATCGCAGTCCCTGTCTTCCTCCAGTGGGTTTCACCTGCTCTGGCAGGCGATTTCTGTGTTGGGCAGGCTTCTTCGTCCCAGCTGCTCGGCTGCGGCCCTGTAGCCAGAGATGTGAGCGCAAGCTGTGAAGTTTGTCACTCCAGTGTTCCATCCATGCATTTCAGCATCGCAAGGTCTGTTGCGAGGTTTGCCTGCATGCGAAGCAGGGGTTCAACAAGTCCGAGATCTTGCGAGAGGATGGTCTGTTGCCACCGCAGCTGGTAGCGGCCTCATCTTTATCGATGAAACGGGTGAAGGAAGAATATCCACCCCCCCCCCCCCCAATTGGCTTGTACGAAGGATGAATTCCTCACTTTTGCAGAGCTGGTCTGCCGTGTCTGTTTGGCACAGGCGTGGATGCTTGCTGAAGGGTGTAGTTCAAGCAAACAGCCCACCACATCTTGCAAATGTTCTTGTGCTGGCTTCATGTTATTACTAAATCAGACTCATGGGAGGAAAGTGTCTCTAGCTTTGTAGGTGCAGTCAATCCAGCTGCCTCGCGATCATGACATAAGGGATCTTAGCAGTGCTGGGGATCTGTTACGAGATGCTTGAGGAACGCTTGTTTACGCAGGTCCTCATGTTCATGGTCTGGCAATTTGGCCGGGCACTGGCGCACAACAAGGTGCCTGGTTCTTCAAGCTCTACTTTTTACTAGGTGCTCTGGGCAAGTTCCTGTTGTGGTGTTGGGTTTTGCCCCGGCTCAGCCCTCGCTCTCCCTCTTTCGCTGGCCCTAGTTGCCTACGTAGGTTTTGACACTTACTGTCAAGACCTACACATACTCGTTACTCGTGTAGTGGCTAGCCATCCTTCTTATTGCACTTGTTTCTCCTTTTGTCTGTGCATCCTGTGCATTTGCCTGCGCACGCCTTCATCAGCAGAGCACGAAATGCACTAGTTGTGAGAGCCACTGGCCTTGTCACCAGAAAGACTCCAGTGACGCATTGATGCTAGTCCACGGTATGCGTCTGTCTTTTCAAAGGCTTTGTTGTGACACATTGGCTGTCAGCCTATCACATGAGGTGTGTCAGTTGCTGAGCAGTTGCCAGCACTCCACGCCTTCGCGGCTGTTGCCAGCACTGGCTCTTGCGCTCTTCACGTGACCTGGGCAGCAGAGCACTGACAGTCTGTTTGCCTTGCACTTGAGAAGACCCAGGTTCGCTATTGGCGTTTGGGGTTGCAATGTGGGCGACGAGGGACTGCCGGCATGGGCATTGAGCTACAGCTGTGCGCCCAGGGCCCACAGGGCCCACAGGGCCCATGGAGCTGATGGTCGCTGTGCGGCACACACTGCGCTTTTCGCCTAGGTCACGTCTGCGACATCTTCTGCCACGGCATCGTGGCATCGGCGCTGATGGGCCTAGGCACGAGCCTCGAATGCGGCAGCAGATTGTGACGATGGGAAGTGGGATGGTGTTGTGGTCTAGTATCACGATAAGTCGATAAGAATGGTTAGAATCTCCACACATCCTTGGCACGATATGAGGTTGAAGGTGATGCTTCGACATGTCGATGTGTGAGATAGCCCTCGTGCATCTGCGAACAGGGCACTCGGGGGGCAAATGCAAGCGCAGTTCAGAGCTAGGATGCTATAGGCACCCTTCATGCCGGTCGGTCGAAATTGATGCAACGTCGTCGTCATGGCGTGCCAGGTCCCAGGTCTGCCAGTTTTAGCACACATGGTATGACCACGAGACGTAGCCTCACTCGACCTGAATCCATGCTGGAGTTTGGTGCTGCGGTTGCCCTCAGGATTTGACGTGGTACGAGCAGCACGTGAGGTGCCTTGACAAGTCCGCGTCTGGCAATTCAATTGCTCAACCATTCCCCGGATAGAACCGAGGGATGGCTGTTGAACCTCTTCAAGCAGTTCGTGTTCTGCCTTGAGCTGATTTACCTCCATGCGTGAAACGTGGCCTTGTGTCACGGTCCGCCTTGAGGTCAGGACACCGTGGAAGCGCACGGAGTTTCTGGTCGCGAGGGTGAGACAGAGTTTGGCGGCCTCCCCTTGCACTCAGCATACGTTGCACGACATAGGCTCTTTGGTGCAGGCTCATGGACTCCTTGGCATCACGTTTGTCAGGTCAATTCCTGACCCTATCCTTCCACAGCACGCAGTCTGCCTCTGAAGCACATGCTGGCCACAAGAGCCTGTGCGACATTCTGCGGATCTGTTACTGGGTGGCAGCTTTCTCCATAGCTTGGTAGGAGGTCGAATTGTTCCGCTGGACATATTCCGTAATCCTACTGTGCTTGCCTCATGATCGCCGAAGTCGGCTTGACTTGCACACTGTGAACCAGATTTGATGCAAGTATGTAAATGCGGAGACGGGCTGTCAGCAAATCCCCAAGCCTGGCGAGGCTTCATGTGGACATCTTTTCTTTTCATGCTGTGGGCCTACACACTATCTGTGTACTTTCCTGGCCTTGCATCATGGTTGCAATCATCATGGCCACGAGGGCACAGGTTTCTGTTTTGTATTTTGCATCAGCGCATTTCACAACATGATGAAGGGATGCTACATTTGATTGTCGACCTGCAGTCATCCACCGAATGCTTGCATGAAAGGGGCCAGGTGCTCCAGCATTCGAGTTCACTGCAGAATGAGCACTGGCATTGCTCAAAGGCCCCAGAGTGGATTGGGACATTCGTGGACTTCGTGGGCAGACCCTGCGCTGAAGGATGAAAGCGAGGATTCGTGTGAGTGTGTGCAGAGACATGTCTCTTCACGTGGTCTTGGTTGGGATGTACCCTAGTTACCAAGGATTCTGCTGGGCCGGCATTAGCTTCTGGCTTGTGTCCTGTGCTCTCAGCATGCGAGGTGGCTCTGCAGTTTAGGTTTAGATGCAGGAATTTGAACTGGCGTCTCACTTCTCAGTCTTACAGGATGATCATGTCGACGTTCGGCGATTGTGAGAAACATTAAAGCCATGTTCTCTGCAAAGCAACTCCGTCCCATCGGCAGATACCGCCAGATGCCATCGACGGGAAGCTAATCCCGGCCCGGCACCTGATTACTTGACACGGCACAAACGTGCTTGTATGCTCGCGACGAAGGCAGTGCTGTTTCGCCCAAGGTCAAAGCGGCGACCTCCCTACCGCTCGGCCAGACGTCGCTTGCCGGCAGGGCCGATCCTGCTTCAGTAGGCCCTTGTAAGCCGTCCATCATATCGGGCGCGGGGCTCAAGCTGCCCGCGTGATTCAAGCTGCATGCGCAATCTAGCATGGATTTGCCACTTTCACTCGTCTCCCAGACTCCTCCTTCCTCGCATTCGGTTCGGGGCGTAGTGGGAGTGCTGTGCGGCACTCGTGGGTGACGTCCTTATAGCCCCCCCCCGGCCCACTCTCTCCACTACCTATGCTTTCGGCCTTTTTCCTGACGTCATCTCAAAATTGCGTGCGTCCCGAGAGAGTGCGAATCCTTTCTAATTAGATTCCCATACATTCTTGGGCTTGCGACCCAAAACCCTACTTGAAGCGGGTTCCCTGGGGCCGAATCCATTGTGATTTACTTTGGCCTATAATGTGACTTAAGCTCATTAAACTCTGAAACTGCGTGTGCCTTAAGCCCTCTGCATCTCGAAGACCGAGGCTGAGGATACCGCCGAGGTCGGTGTCACAGCTGGTGGACGACCGCTTCTCACAACCGCGCTCGCCTCCACATGCCAGGCAAGCAGGTTGAATCCTTTTTATGTGTGACAGTTTTACATGCTCCCCCAAAGACAAGCAGGGCGCAGCGAGCAACGACATGCTGACGCCGGCCAGATAGGTCCAGGCAGTCGTTTCAATATCAGCATTGCGGTATGTGGGGATGCTCTATTGGCTAGACTTGCATCACTGCATCAGTTCAGTTCCACAAATTTAAAGAGCCAAAGTTGTCACGATTTTGAAGCTGCTGGTTCTTGCATTGCAGAGATAATGAAACCAGGGTAGCTAGATGGACTTTCGTATCAGGCTGGCCGGTGTTGTGATCAGGTCTGATGCAGTGCCCGGCGTTGAGGCGACCTGAAGTTGGTTCTCTCTTTGTACAGCCACGTTGCCTCCAAAGCTGCGACGCGTCAGGGAATTGCCATCCTAGTGCTAGGCAGCGCGTTTTCAGAGCTGCCAAGCTTGCTGTCCAACGATTTCTGCATGCTTCTGCATTGACGATCGATTGCTGAGCAGGCACGCGGGTTTGTTATCGATCCGCAAGTTCGGAGGCAAAGCCTGATTTGTCAATGTACTTAACACGATGGCCAGTGCCATCGTTGCATCTCCGATGTGTCTTCATTACCGCCGACATTTAGAGGCCGAGAGGGGTGGTTGAATGTAGTGTACAGACCCGCTGGAGATCTGTGCTTGTCGGCCTGTTCTTCCGAAACGACTCCGAAACGTGGTGTCTACCACCCGGCGATGTAGCACGGGCCAGCACGAGGTGGTCCTGCACGCAACGGTGTGCCGCAGAAAAGCTTGGCTTTCCACTCATAGCGTGCAATTGTTGACAACAAGGCTTCGGCAGCTCAGCCGAGCAACCATGGGCCCGTGGCGCGAATTGGGTGCCTCTGCGGGGCGCTATGCTTCTCAGTGGATGCATCCAATGCACACTAAGCCGGGATCCCGGTGCCATCCGGAGCCCAGAGGCCTACCGTGGTATGGAGCTGGAGCGAGACGGCACCTTCGAACAGCCAGCGCGGGCCCCTGTTCCCGCAGAGGTGTCTGCAGCTGTGAGGATCTGCGAGAACGACAGCCGCTCGCAAGTTGCACTCTTGCAATTCTACTGCTCGTGCTGTGTTAATTAAGCCTAAGGGAGTTTGTCGGTATAAAGCAGGACATGAGCGTTGAGTGGCCAAGCATGGTCAGACAGAGCAGCGCAGGAGTCTGCCGACATCCAAAGCAACTCTAGGCATTGCCGTGGCTGGGATTCGCGGTGGTGTGAGATAAGATTTCGCTTCAGATCAGTTGGAGCTAAAAGAAGAGTCTTTGGCCAAGGCATGTCACTACTGCAGTAGTCGCCGCTTGTCATGAAAGCATACGCCTCCCGCGGGCAGCGCTGCCGTGGGCCAGGAAGTTGACGCGGGTGGATTGGAAAGGGCGGTTCCAGCACTTTAAGCACAACGCCGGACTCCAAGATGTGAGTCTCGTACCTGCGCATGCTGCAAGCAGATGGAGTCCACATCAGTGTTTTCTATGTTGGATCGCTAGAGTTGCCACCCAGATACCCACTTTTTGCACGCCATTCGGTGGTCGTGAGATCACCTGCGTGGCACACCCGGACGAGGCGCCATGGGTCCCTAGATCTTTAGTATGCTGTTTCCACTCCCCAGTAGCCATGTCGATCCGCATATTCCGGCCCCCGCACGGCTGCAACTGACTGACTCCATCCACGTGTCGGCCAAGCCCCTCACTCCGAGCACCCTGCTGGGGTGTCTGACGGGTTCGAGCGAGCCCCACTAAAGCAACTCCGGTTCTTCCCGTGCAGCAGCACACTCGCGGCACCAGACCGGGCCATCCAAGAGCCTGTAAGACACTTACCTATACAGGTGAGGTTATTCAACATAAAGAATCTGCTCCGCTTGTTGTATCTGCTCCAGAAATGGCCCAGCAAGAACTTCGTTGACTCCTGACCGTAGCCGGTAGCCCTGCCACTCCAAGAAAGAACATCTGCATTTGCCCGCAGGTGGCGTACCTAAGGTGTCGCCTCTGCACGGATGTGGTGCGTGCCAGCACGCAGGGAGTCTATCTCGAGGCCCAAGCAGCTCTCATTGGAAGCAGCGAGCGGAGCACTGTCGCGATTCAGGTAGAGGTTGCAACAAACCCGGACAACCTCAGCATGGCGGTTGTGGATTTCGAGGCTGGACATAGCTACACCTTTGAGCTTACGTTCAACATAGCCCTGCTTTTAATCGTACTTCGTCTGGAGCTTGCAGGCAGGCGGCTGCAGCAGCGTGACCTTCAGCACTGATCCAAGATCAACTCCAAATGCCTAGAGAACACGGCGGCGGATGCGAAAGTAAAAGAATCTCTCAGATGTCTCAATTTTCCTAGGTCCGGACACCGGGGCAGTGATTCGGGAGCGGAAAGTGCGTGAAGCGCCACGGAAGGCCACAAAGCGGGAGCAACGCAGTGAACTTGTGGTATGATGTAGTGAAGACTCAAGCAAACAGCAGAAGTGACTCTGTTTACGGCAAGTTTTTCGCAGCAATTTGCAACAGCTGCTTGGATCGCAGGTTGAGGGCGCGTACATCCAGCCCTTGCCAACGGCCGGGGTCATGGATGCAAATCGCCTTTTCTCAGTCTTTCGCATAGCAAGCTTGCAGCAGTACGTAAACGCTTCCGGTGTCAGACGAATGAAAGCATAGGTGACAACGGGCCGCCCTTTTCATGGGCTGATGGGCGGCTTGTCCGCATAGAGAGGGCGGTGGAGGGCTTCAGGGATGGCCTGATCTTGACGTCTCGTCAAGGTCTCTACCTGTGCAAGGACAGACTGGCGTTCTTCAGGAGGCACAAGAGATCGCAAGAGCACGTGCAGATACTCCGTACCCAGTCTTGTCTTGCCATCGCGCTCAGGTGCGAGGTGCCGGCGGCGCCGGTTGAAGGCGGAGCATCTTAAGCTCGGCAGTCAGAGAAGCACGGTCAGTGGTGGCTTCTTCCAAAGGTGGCGCTCAGAGCGATTCAAACACACCGCCAGCCTGGACCTAACACGCCAATGGCGCAGCTCAACTCGAAGATGTTGGGACATGCTCTGCTCTTGGCAACTTTGCAGGGGCTGGCAGGTGGCAGGTGGGAGCCTCTGTCAGGAGCTGCCCCTCGTAGCCGCTGCCTCAGCCTGTGCTGTGCCCGGAGGTTCTTCCCGCCTCTCCGCGGTCGACCCGAGCCAGGCTCGGGTCGCTGAAGCAGAGAGCCGAGCGGCCTGCACAGCCCCTGCCCTGCAGACCGAACAGAGATGGGGCCGTGGGAGACCACGGGCTTTGTCTCTGACTTGGACTGGGCAGAGGCGGAAACTACTCACCAGCAGCGCATGGGATGGTACAGCTTGCATCCTGGGACAGGGCCGTCGCCTGACGCCATGCCTCGCCTTCCGCGATGAGGGCGCCTACCGCGTAGCCTGGCTCTGGTCGAAAGTTGAGTCCAGGGGGTAAAGAGCAATGATCAGATTTCGGAACACGGTCCAGGTGCCAAAGACAGACCCGTTGTTAACAGGCAGGAGTAACATGGAGAAACGATGCCCGGAAAGAAGTACTCTCAAGCAGCGCCATGGCGAAGAGAAGCTTGCGATGCACCTCTGGGAGGAACGGCCGTCAGCTCACTGAAACGTGGCCCAAAGAACTCTCACTGCGTTTTTCTTTCGGAGAAGCCCCGGGATCCATCGAGAATTCGAACCGTCGTTGATCTGAGCTTCGTTCACACACGAGAAGCGTGCGACTAACGAATGAGCAGTAGCAGTAGCATGTTCCCATCATCGCATATTTCAAGGCGAGTGTGGTGTTTCTCAGGTCGTTTTGCAGAGGTTTCAATGTGGCGAGGGCAGTCGAGCTTAACATGTTCCAGGATCACTAACCATCGGCCAATCTAGGTTTTGATTTTTCACAAGCGTGCTGTGGAACGCAAGGGAAGGAGGCACCAACGTCAATGTCAACACCATGGGCAACTTTCTAAAGAGACGACTACCACAATGCAAGACAATGCTCAAGGTGGTATCCTGATCTTCTTGCGACTCAGGATTGCCTTTTGTTTTTGCCCGAAGTATTGCGCAGTGGGTTTTACGGCGAGCACTGCGCAGCTGATCTTATCAATTGTGGCACCACGGCACCAGGTCCGAATTGTGAGAATTGGCCGGACCCCTGGAGACTTGCGCTATGCTGCATTCGTGCTCGAATCAGGGCCACTGTGCACACGGCCAGGTGCAACGCCACCGATCGACGTACAGAGTGCCTCTTGGACGCACATCAAAAAGCCCTTGCAGCTTGAGGAAGCTTGCGACAATCGCTCTCGTTTCGGTGCATGAGGCCTCCCAGTCTGGCTCCAAAATTCGTGAACAGGAGCTGACACCCTGCCACTGCACGACAGGGTACCTGGGGATGTTCTTTCTTCAAAGGGTGGCAGACTGCAACATTTCTGCTCGTGGTAAGTCGCATTGGTCCATGATGATCTCGGCCGTTACCTGCTCGAACCTGGATCTAAGACTGCTTTGGTTTGCGCAAGCCATGCTTCTACTCATACTGTTTTGCCTCGCCAGCCTCACGTCTACAGTGAGAATTAAGGAGGAGGAGGAGGAGGATGTTCAGGTGAAGGAGCCGACAATACAATGGCACCAGTCAGAGAGATGCCAGGACCTGCTTTAGCAAAAAGCGCAGTCATCCTGGTCCTGGAACGTCTCGTTTCGATGATCTTAAGCCGTAAGCTTGAATATCACTTCTTGCCCGCTGCAGGAGGTGAAGGAATTTGCGCCAGACCCTGCTGTACTGAAGATCAACCTAGACCTGTCCAAAGTGCCGCCGGCCTCAGTCGACGGGGCGAAAGCAAACAACCTGTGACCCGTGCTTCAGCGACGGCTGAGGTTTTCTGCGCTGTCAGGCGAGGCTCTTGTGGCCATCGAGGGCATCGAGAACATGAGCTGCAGCCTGAACCTGGAAATCAGGCGCCAGCTTCACAGTGTGCTTCGTCGTAGCAGACTCGGATTAACGTTTTGCGCCCCTCGAACAGGAAGTCGGTGGGCTTTGAGGAGATCGAGCTGGCGGTGACGTCCAGGTCACTGCTGAAAGGTGACCTCCAAGGAGTCGTCCTGTCCATGCCCGGCATTCCGACAACGGCCTTCAGAAAAGTTTCCTTCAAGGCAAAAGCGAAAGACCCGCGTTTGCCACTGCTGTCGCTGTCGGCGAAGGTTCTGAAGCAGAACGGCCGGAACGTCCTGAAATTTCCAAAAGAGGATCGAGACATCAACCTCAAGCTCGAAGATCTCAAGGTGTTGAAAGATCTACGAAACGACATGATACCTCTAAGTCTCTAAGTCTAGGAATCAGATTGAAAGTGCCAGTCCTGTTGCCAGGTGAGCGGGAATGGGACTTACTGGAGTGGAACGGTGGCCCGCCTGGCAAACCTCTTCAACCGGGTGGGCGCCGTCAACATCAAGGCCGAAAGTCCAAAGCAGATCGCACTGCAGTAGGGAGAAGAAGGGTCTTTCGCAATTCGAGGCTTTCCAGCAGATCCTTGCCGCGTTGGTCTTCCGATTTGTGGTGAACCTGGCAAACGAGGCGATCCCGTCTGAGCTTCTCGGGTTGATTGGGAGCAAGGATCATGGCATGCTCGCTGACTTGGTGATACACGTGGGGTTCTATGGTGCCGGCAATCCAGAGGATCCAGAAATGTCGCTGTTTGTGGCTTCGAGAAGCCTCGCTATTGAAACGTCACATGCAGGCTGGTGAGGTTTTGCTTCAGCAGTAATTCTAGACCTAGACTGTGGAAACCTGCTCTGAAGATGCTAAAAGCGCCTGGAGGTTTGACGGACTTCGTGAATGGTGCTTTCGATGGCCTGCGGGAACTTGGCTTGTCTGATGATTTCGAGAAGAGTCGTCAGAATCTCCTGAAGTTGGCCGTGGAAGAAGAGTTGAACACGGACATCAACGTTTCCAACTTCATGGCCGCAGACATTTTGGACTCCCATCCCAATGGTTGGGGACCCGGCATAAGCATCAGCGTTAAGATGGACATGACCGGAACGGCAGTGGATGTATGGAATCTGGAGGAAGGTGAAGCTGCAGGCTTTGAGGACCTCGAGGAACTGGAGCTAGCAAAAGACTTCCCCGACATGCCCTTCATGAGCTTTGGAGAGTCCTGTCTGCACAACAAGAGTTGGATCGATGCGACAAGGAGCTGCAGAAACTGGGCCCTGGATGCAAGGACCTCGCTCGGCGAGAGGGATGTAAATGACATTGGTTTCGAGCAGTCCATGCAGTTGTTTGGGTCATGGGTACACCTGGCTTTGAAGAAGGCCTTTCCATCTCTATTCCGGAGGCCTTTGGAAGGGCAGGTTCTTGCCACAACACAGCAATGGAAAGAGAACTGCCGTTATGCCATGCTCTCCCTACCTTCTGGCGAGTGGTGGACTCCGCTCTTGGCCGTTTACGAAGTTCTTCAAATCTACAATCCGGACGTGTCTGAGCTTCACGATGTTTGGAAGAATTTCCGCTTGGTCGCCATGCTTCGCCAAACAACTTACACACATCCCGTGGCAGGGCGAATGGTGGCCATCGGGGAAGGTGTGAAACACGGACCCTCATTTAGAATGAGCTATGCCGGAAAGTGGCATGATCTTCTCAAGCTTGTTCCGCCAGGAATCTTGTACTTGTAGTGCATAGTGCACCTCCTGCACAGCTCTGGACAAAAGCAGCCAAGCAAAAGCATCTGCACTGACCAGCTTTGGGTAGATCTGTGAAACTGCCGTGAGGACTGGAGAACCAGCTGGAGCGGCTTCGACTGGGAGGCGCATCTCTGCCGATCCCAGTAAAGGAAGCCACGGCAGGAGTCGCGTGACACACCGTGATGCTGCGGTGCTAGCTGGGCAGAGTCGCTGAGAAGGTCGGCTCAACAGAGCTTGCGGCGCCGACGTCCACCTAAGGGTGCGAAGTGGCCTCATTGAATTTCTCTGTTTGGCTGCTTGTTTTGGAGTGATTCGGCAATGAGAGCTGTCGCATCCGCAGACACAGGCCCAGAGCAGCGGCACTCTAAGAGCAGCAGCACAGGACTCACAAAGGTCTGGTTGAGAGTCAGCCTTGTACATAACAGAGCCCAATAAAATCCCAAGCAGACATGGCGAGACTTGCAGTGCCACTCTTAGCTCCACAGAGCCTTCACCTTATGTCTTATGTCAGCTCTGAGACGGCATCACCAAGGTGCTGACCGTCTGCCTCTTTTCAGAGGCCGTGGCCCATTCGCCCCAAGGCGTTGGCCTGATCGTAGACAGAGAAGCAACTCACTGACTGGGGTTTTAGGTTCCAATGGAGAGCGCATGCGTGGCAGCCGGCGACTCTGGGACATCGCGGCGCGAGATGCTTGATCAGAAAGACTGGCCACTTTCATGGTGAAACTCGCATGCTGACCAAGACGGTGGTTCCGAATGCAAAGCACTGCAAGACCTCACGTGTGGCTGAGGAGAAGCACATCTGGGGTCGATGCGATCGCTGGGATGCCAAGGCTGGTGGTTTTGATCGCAGAGTGGCTCTGAGCTCAGACGGCTGCCTGGGAAGGTCAGCGGATGCGAGCTGAACTCTGAGTACAAGTGCAGCGAGCTGGCAGCATTGGGTCACGAAGTCCTGTCTGCGAGGGTGTGTGGACAGGCTGCAGCAGTGCATTGACCTGTTCAGGTGACCGTCTCTCGGAAGGTCCAGAACAGCTGCTTGGTGCAGGGATCTTCTCACATTCAATTAGAGATTTTGAGACGGGGGTGAGATGTGGCACGTGAGACAACAGACGACGGCGAGGTATGATATGGAGATTGTTCTTGGAAACTTGACACCCTCGAGAGATGGTCATCCTGTGCATTTGGCATGGTGGGCGCTTACCTTAGAGTTTCTTCACAGCCGTCAGGCATGAGGTGCGCAGGTTCAAGATGTCTGGGGGGAGTGGAGATGCTTTTCTAGGCTCCTCAGAAGTCCCAGACGGCCTGGAATCCCCATGACAGCCTCGAAGGCAGCGTCTCAGCCTCGCGATCTGATATTGCCTCCAGTGTATGGACCTTGTGCTGTCAGTCCGATTAGTCCAGTTGGCGGTTTCGCCAGCTCTGTAGCGAATAGCCGGTTGTGCTGTCTGGCACATCGGATGCAGGTTGCGCGGTGTACAGGGACATGAACGAGGCGTACCCAGACTTCACAGACCCGAACTTCAACGGCGGCAACTTGGTGGTCGGGCCTTGGGCGCTGCCTTTCCTGTTCACTGTCCTGTCGCAATATGTCTTGCATTGGAGGTAAGTGAGACTGGCACAGTGACCATACGTGTGCAGAGCCCAAGCTCAATAGAAGCAACCTTTGTGCCGCCCTGCTCTGTCAACAGAGTTGAGCGCCGTCAGTTTAGGAATCCTGCCACTTACTTCGTGACACATTGGATTTCTGTGCCTCACATCCACCTCCGCCTGTGCAGCAATGCCTGGGCCTTAGCTGCCAGGGAGTAGTGTAGTCATTTTGGTCAGGTGAGCTGGGCTTATCGTTGCTCCCCAGTGTATATACTCAAGGACACCTTTGCGCACACCACGCAAGATGCGATCATCTTCGTGAGAAATGGAGCCGAGCTGGTTGCTGGTGAGGCCACGGGACGCGAGAACTCCTTCAGGATCAGCCTACCTGAACAGGGGTTTAGCGTCTGCAGGCCGGGTCCTCGCTTCAGATCGTCAGCGTGAAGAACTACACTTGGACCGAGCGGCCGGGAACCGGCAACGTGAGTCGCGGCCCCGGGCGAGAAAGTGCTCTGTGTGGTCGTAGAGGTGTCCTCTTCTGTCATCGTCGTCACTCTCAACCTAACGTAGGGGTGTTGGCCCCGCGAAAAGTGCTAGTTCTTACTGAGCTTGGTAAAAGATGTCAGATGAGCCACTCCGTTTGCCTGCATTGCAACAGCAGCTTGATGATACATAGCGAGAGAACAAGCAGGAAAGGCAAATTGCTGAGTCGCGTGGCAAGGCATTGTTCAGCGACGCTGAAGCTTCATGACTCAGGGCTGGTGTGAAACAGGGTGCATTCCGCTCGGTAAAAAACGCTGCTCTTCAGTTTGGGCTTAAACCGGTGCTGAGCCCTTTGGGTTGTGGGCTGGTTTCGGTCGTGCAGGCCTGACGACCGAACCATTCTCATCTTCTGACCTACCGTTTCTGAGCGTCAGCACAGCATGAACTCCTTGCCGCGACCATAGAGTCTTTCGCTCCTGAGGTGACACGGGCATTGCTGGCATCCTGGTGTGGAGAAGGGTGCGGTGCATTCCCGAAACACTCACAAGGTCTTTATTCTTTTTCTGTGTTCCAGGAGGGTACCACGACCACCTTGGCACCGGGCCAGATCCAGCAGCTTGTCGAGGACACGATGGACAGGATGAACTTGGCCTCTTGGAAACAGAAGATCCGGCACCAAGCTGACACTTTTTCGGTTCGGATGTAAGTGAAGCTCAGGATGCATTGGAGTTTTCGCCGATTTATCAGTGCTTTGAAAACGATCAGCTTTACGACCACTTCACCGCAGATTGTTCCTTGGTCGCAACTCGAAGCGTAGCTGAGTCTTCTTGGAATCGCTGTGTGACCGCTGCGTTGCAGGTACGACGAGCTGCGGTGGTGGTGCAGAGGTGGCCCACGGCCAGTGTTCCTCGGCAGAGACGTTCAAGGTGAGACCAGGAGATGCTGGCAAAGCTGGGAATAGGAGAAGAGAAACCGGAGAGAAGCATGAGAAGGCCATCCAACAAACAAAAGTCAAGACCACAACTATTTATCGGTGCTCTTCGGGTTGTATCATCACAGGTCATCTCAGTATATCTCACTATCAGACCGCATTTGCTCTGTGGCGCCGGCCGAGGTGTGCGACCCGCACGCTTTCCGGAATCCAGCGTCGTGGGCATCTGGCAGCTCATGGGCACCTGCAACGAGGAGCGCAGGGACGCCGGCCGAAGGGACGCCCCAGCCCTTGCACACGTGCATGGCATTGCAGGCTTGCTGGAGCCAGTGGAAGAATGTAACCCTCCACGACGCCAGGCAAGTGCTTTTCGGCTGTGTTATTTTATCCCAGCTCGTATGAAGAGAGGCTTGCACTGGCAGATCTGCTGGACGTTCCCTTTCAGGCGCTCACCTTGCAATCTGGCTTGTCGCACTAGCCTGGCCTTGCAGTCGATTGCGTGTTCCGTGCTGGTTGCCGAAGACAGCAGTATCGCGCGTCCAGCACGGATCAGCAATCTCCAGGAGATCCAGAAGGTCTCGATGACTTTCCATGCATCTGCGGGGCGCCGGCTGAGCACTGACAAGTTGGCAACCTTTCAGGCGGGGACGGGCGCCGTAGGAAGGGTTGCACGGGGATCTGCAGGGCGCTGCTTGCTGGCCGTGTTTGTCCCTGAAGATCATGGTGACCACGAAGCGCTTGCCCAAGAACGACATCAACACCCTCATGCGAACTTTCTTGACTGATCCGGCCGTTGCGGCAGATGCTTGCTTGAAATAAATGTGTCTGCATGGCGATCCGATCCCGGCACAGAGCACCTCGAGCGGAAGCCAAGGATGTCATGAACTTCCCGGTGTCCCAGGCTCCGCTCGGTGGAAGCGGGTAGGCAGCCAGGACACGGACCTCGGGGCTCGCAGGTCACGATGACGGACATGAACGACCAGGGAGAATGGAGAAACGTCGAAACTGGATCCAGCCTCGGAAAGCTCCCAAGCACTGCCTTCTCCGATGCGCGATGCAGTTCTGTCATGTTGCCGACATGCAGCTCAAGCAGCATTGACTTGGAACATGTTGAATGTACCTCCTTGTATGATGGTGGCCTTGAAAACCCACGAAATCGAGCACCGCCTTTAAGTGCCTTGATCGCCCCAGCTTCACGGTTCCTGCTTTTTTGTTCGGACTGTGGAGCACCATGCAGCTGAAGCAGCGAACTCAGAGTTTGCACGTCTCATGGTGTCATGCCTATATTGTCCCAAGCGATGTGAATGTCAACCAGGCCCCTTTGTCTCGGCTGCTTCACCGCGAAATCTGTCGATGACGAGGTCCTAGGAAACTCCAGGTTCCTGACCTGTCATGCAACACATCACCTTGGGTTGCTAGAGGTGCGGCTGCCTCGAACGCCCAGCAGCGCAAGTGTACCCAAGGCCGTGCAGAGAGTCACCTCGGCAATCCAAATTTGCTTGACTTGTCAGGATGAGGTGATCCTTTCTCCGAAAGATGATGCTAGCTGCTTTCCGGACACCTCATCGGCTCACACTTGTAGTTCCGCAGTGTCCAAAAAGCAGCATGCCGTATGCCCGGCAGGAATTCCTCACCGGTCAGTGGAAGCAGGCCGGAACTGTGACCAGAAGCCTTCCGTTCTGTTGGCGGAAGCTTGACCCTGAGACCTTGTCGGACTGCAGCACCGTCCCGTCTGAGCCCACGCCGGAATGCCAGCGCAGCACAACGATGCTCACAGATCCCGAGAAGGCAGTTTAAGTTAATGCTTTGTGACGGCAGTCCTTCTGACACCCCAAGACTACCTCCATATGATCCCCAGAACAAGCTTTGTCATTCTAGTGACTCCCATATGCGCAGACAGATCTCACCAGCCTGTGAGCCGGCACGGTTGCCGGTAAGCGCTGGCGGTCCCCACACTGTCTCCTTCCCGATCTCCAGCCCAGGACATGACCCCCATGGTCTCGGAGTACTTTCCGTATACTTCGTCTCCATCGCTGGTCGAGCAGCCTATTCGCCGCGCGCTGAGAACGACAGCCCTGTGTCGTTGCAAGAGGTGCTGCAGGCATGAACCCAACCAGACCAGAGAACCGGAAAGGGGCAGGAGACCTGTGCAAAATTTTGCGTTTGAGAACTTCCTGCTCCGTTGCTCCATGGCCTCGGAGTGATTGCGGCAAGAAACTTTCGATGCACACGCCGGCTGGAGACTTTGGACGGAAGGGGCTTGCAAATACCCCGGAAGAAAGGGAATCAACAGCAGTCTGCCCACGGCAGCCGTGCCTGCTGCTCAGGTCACGGAGTGAGTAGCTGGATACTTCGGCTGGGTGTGGTGTGGTGTTCTCTGTGTGTGTGTGTGAGTGTGTGTGTGTGTGTGTGTTTGTTACGGTGGGATGTGTTGGGAGTCCGTGAGATCGAACAAGGTCCCGCGCCGGTTCTGCCGGAGATCGTGCCAGGGCCCAAGCTCAGGCAAGCTGCAAAGCCTCGACGCACTGGAGAACCATCGGCAATGACCTCGAAAGCATGAAAGCTGAAGGCTTGAGACTGAGAATCGTCTGCCGATTATCGTTGTAGTGTCCAAAGCGGTCATCGAAGAGCCCGGAGTCGACAGAACGGGTACATACGAGTACTGTATGCGATACAGCTCTACGGGGATGAGTTCCTTTGCCAAAAAAGTTCCCGACGCGGCTCGTGGTCTGCGATCTTCACACAAAGCTTGTCCCCAGCTAATGAATTTGTTTTTGCTTCAACTGTTTGAACATTTCCAGACAGTCGGTTGGAGGGAACATTGATAGTCCGCGCAAGCATGCTAGCCACAGCTGCAAGTGGAGTGGAATGCTGTTTAGATCTTTTGCTACTGCTTGGATATTTAGGGTAGTGCAGCTTTACTGAGAAGTAGCATCTTGGAATGCAGCTTTTCTGCTAACCCGTTTACAGTAGGTACATAAGGGCCGTGAGCAGCACTTCGTAACATGGTGTCATGCAGAACACGAACATCGCATTGCGTTCTAGAGTTCATGGAGACGGAGGCGTAGCCCGCAGACAGCCATGAATGCCAACCGTCAGCAGGATCAGGATTTCACATGAAGTTTATGCAGCGCAGGACAGGGGGACTCATAATCAGCTCTCTTTTTGGTACGTTACTTAAATTGGATGCAGCCTAGGCCTGCTCTGCAGCTACAGCACTTGCCGAGCAGATGCTGGGCTGCATTAGAGCGCACCGACTGAAGAGGGGAACGAGAAGTGTCGCGGTGTCGCGGGCTGAGCTTCGGTATCCAGGAAGTTCTCCGGGCAGCCCCACGCACCATGATCAGTCGGCCACATCCGGGGCAGCTCAGTCGCAGCTCTGTGCCCTTTGAGTTGAATGCTGCATGCCTGTACGGTCGGTTTCTTGGTGCCGATAGACCCAAGCTTTGGACTAGCGGTTTTTGAGAAGCTGGGAAGTGAAGTACTTCCGCAAGAGCACTTCCAAACGGTGTTGGCTTGGACGGAAAGCTGTCGAGCATGCGATGCTGTGACGTCTGCAGGAATCATCCCCTGTGCGTCGGAAGCGTGTCTCGGCAGATACTGAAGCTAAGCCTTGTTCTTTCAGCGCCTGTCAGCTGCTGGCTAGTGGTCTCGAGGGTCTCACGGGCGATGCAGGGCAAAGACTTAGATCGGCATGTTCTTGCACTCGGAAACATGCAGCCAGGATTAGGCCCGGAATGCCGAGCTTGTGTTGCATGTTTCCAGCTCCGATGAGGCCCAACCTGTTTTGCTTGGTCTCAGGAACTTTCCAATTCCGTTCCCTGTAGTTTTAGTAGTATCAGCTCAGATTGAATTTGTTCCAGACCGGAAGAAACTTGATTTGCCTAATGTGGTCTGGCAACATCCGTCCTAGAATCGTTGAGAGAAGGAGTTGGGGCTTGGTTCATCATCCCTCCCAGCAAAGGACCCTCAGCCAGCCGCTTTGCATATTGAGTGTGCTGGGATAGATGCTTTGCTCCTGTTTAGACGAGCTCGAGAGCACTCTCGAGAAGCCTGGTCCAGCTGCATGAGCAAGAAACTTGAACCCAATCAAGGTGAGCTCTTCAAGACTGCCTGGCCTGCTTAAAGTCGGGGCAGCTAATGCCCGTCTGGCTCTGTGACTTTAAGCTGGGTCGTCCTGGTTCTGAAGATTTTGGTGGTCGTGCGACTCCCCAACTTGGTGCCAAGTGCCAGGAAGATGGGGAAGCGGGTCACTGCAAGACTGACCACCCAGTCTTGCCTTCAGATGCCTGAGATCATGCAGCATCTTCGCGAACGCAGATGCTACATGCCCCGCAGAGAGGATATTCGCACGAAAACTGGACCGAGGTTCAAGAACCTGATTCGGAGATCCTCTTCCTTGCATGCAGCGAGTAGGCTGGGAAGTGTTCTTCTGTGCCTCAACTCTCGCACTTCGAAGCTTACCACGCCTAGAGTCAGAGCATGTGAATGCAGCGAGCGAAAGCAAGTGCAGGCAATATCCAGATTCAAGTTTCAAGAACATTGCCCAAATTTACAGTTCCGGCAGGCACATCCCTTCGGAGCTTGGAGTTCCCTCAGACCCGCCGCTGCTGACCCACAAAATTCCGCAGGCCAAACACTTTCTCTCACAGTTTGTGCCATAAGAAAGGGGAGACCAGGAGTTATTCGGTTCTGGGCAAAAACGGCACCACCTGCGAAATGGCCAGCCCAAGAAGTAACTGAGATCTGCAAGCTGGGCACAGCTGGAAGCACAGTGGCCGCAGCTGATGGCCTTAACTTATAACTTATAACTCAGTAGTGGCCCGGCTGCTCTCTCCACTAGCTTGTCTCGGATCTTGCACGACAGTTTTTGCAACTTCATCTGCCATTTTTTGTTACATGCGCCCATGACAATCCATGACAATCCCTCTCATGCCCTTGTTTGTGCTGGAACGGTGGCAGGCAACGGTCAGCAAAATCTGGGAAACAATGCAGAGGCCAGGTCATCGTATGTCGAAGAAGTTGAAGCGAGTTGGCCAGAAGCTCACACTCCAAGGGAAGTCCCATGCCAACTTGCGGAGGCCGGGCCATTGCCCTCTTCTGCAATTCCTGAGCCAGGCCTCTTCCAGAGTTCTGACACCCCGGGGCATCGGGTGGGTCTGAAGGCTCGGCATAGGACTTCTCATCTCAACGTTGGGGTTATCCAGTCCAGTGTCTTGGCACAAGCGCTGGCCAAACCAATGCTAGGCGTAGGCTGCTGGTAAGCAAAGTAGGATAGCTCACATGACATGGTTGGGGCATCACAGCTCCAGTGCTGGTTCTTGCACTTGAACGTCCATACATTGGAAACGGCGGAGTTCTGGATTTTATCAGGTGGGAGGATGCCATGACTTCCACACCTCGCTATGGGAGGATTGTCGGGATGTCGCGGCCGCGAAGGCCAGAAAGGGCAGTAGAATTATGAATAAGGATGTCCTGTTGCGGTTAGATGCCTGCAGTCTGCAGTTCGAAGTAGTCGCCAAGAGTGGTCACATCCGGACTGCTCCTCTTGTCAAAAGCCCACGGATCACTTGAGCAAGCCTTTCGATGGCCAGCCATTCGACAAACATGGGTAAACTCTACCAGTAACCTTCTCAAGACAGCAAGAGGTCCATGCACTTCAAGGAGGTGAAGATTTAGGGTCATCGTAAAGGCGCGATACAAGAACTGGCACCCCACTTCGAGCACCCACCCGATTCCAGCACCAGCAGATTCAGGCACTCGGAGTTTCAGGGCAGGGTTCGGGATGTTGGGGTTTAGGGATTTAGGGTTTGAGGCATCGCCAGGCAAAAATACAAAGGGTCGAGTGCTCACGGTGTATTGGTTTTAGGGCTTCAGGTTCCCGTTTATAGTCTTTCAAGGTTTAGGCTTTGGGGTTTTAGGCTGGGTGCAATGAGGCATGCCTTTTCGGGTTTAGGGATTCTGCAGCTCGCTCTCCTTTTGGGGTATTGGGCTTGCCACAAATTCTACCGCGTACCCATAAGATTTGGGGTTTTTGCGATCCGTGACTCCGTTTCAAGTTCTCACTCTCGAATTAGGCCCTGGCCTACTTATAGTTGGTTTAGGGTTTAGGGTTTAGGGTTCGGTTTAAGCTACTCCCTGGGATGGGCTTGAGTTTGGCGACTGGGAGGGCACCAAAGGCGGAAACCGTTCGCGAACGTGAGTGCATCGTTCGAAAAATTGAATCCGGCGAATCCCGGCGCCTGTTTGCAAATCCCCGATGCGTGGCTCCTGTTGGTGCACGAAATCGGCAGCGCTCAAATCGTGTCAATCCGGCGCTGTCAGTGCGGCTCCGTGAATCCTCCGCGATCGTGTGCGACACCACCTGTGGTCGGCAAATTCGCAGTGTCTGCTCTTTTCCGTTCTGTGCGCGCCGCAGATCCGGAAGTGCTGCTACATGGCCCCCATCCCGGACGACATCCCGAACTTTGCCAGGCCAGTGTGTCGATGTGATAGTAAGCTCCAGCTATAGCGTACTTCTAAACGGCCATGTCCACTTCATGTTTGTGGAGCACTTCAGTGACTCAAATTGCTCAGAGCAGTTGGTGTTTTGCCAATCGTTCTTCAATATAAAGCCATGCCAGGCGTCTCTTGAACATTCCTTCCCAGATCAGACTGGACCTTAGCTTCAGTTGTCATCGAGACACGCAGCTTTATCGTAGCCTGGTTTAGCGGCCGCTCCTTTGGACTTAGGCACCTGCTCAGTTTGGCGGCTGTTCTACACCCCCGAGGACCGGCAAAAGTAGGTCTGGCAGCCTTCGGTGTCATCCGCACCAAGTGCTGTTGGGGTTATGTCAATATGAGTCATGCTTGATGTATGCAATCGTCAGGAAATGTGGTACGTGCAGCATAGCTATACGGGAGACGTTCTGTACGGCGATCGGTTTAAGGCGCGAACACAAGTTTGCTTCGCTCGAATGCATTTGCTCTTCTTCCAGATCTCGAGCCCAGAGCTTGAGTGCTGCATTCGTCTTGTCCGGCCCACAGGTGCAGTGCACCGTCCGCTTCACACAGGCCTGTCAAGTATGCATCAGGTGAAAGGCATTATTTGGGCACACTGATGCTCTGGAACGCTGGGAGGGCTGGGTTTACTGAATTGATGATCCTCGTCCTTGACTGTGCCTCCTCTTCACGTTGTCACGGTATTTGAGAACTTACTGCTGCAAATGCTCCCAACTGGAACAGGCAGCTTTTTTATAGCCGCGCACCCATACTCAGGAACCAGACGACGCAAAAATCGTCACCGTCGAGCAGTGGGTGGAGATAGCTTGGGACAGTGCCTGTTTGCTGTGATTCAATTCAGCCTGTCGCTGCATCAATTCAGCGTGAGCTTCTGTGAAGACTTTCTGCACGCCTTTCCAGGACAAGCCACTGCCCTTCACCCATGCCATGGTCCGTCTCTTTCACTTTCTGCCGTCGGGTGGGCGGGTCGGCTGCGGTCGTGGCCTTTAAGGTCCGCTGCTTCATCGAAAGCAAGGCCCATGCCGACGGGCGCGTGCGGTCCTTGGTCTACGAGGCTTTGCTAAGGCTCCTGAGGCTCGTAAGCGGGATTTGAGAAGACTTGAGGCCCTCGGTGGTGACCTGGTGCGCTGCATCAAGGCAGATCCGGCCTGCGTATCGATGCAAGGCCTTGCAAGCCGGAAGCTTGCTCAGGAAGCCGTCGAAGCCTTGGAGCTACAGGAGCAGGCAGAGCAGAAGACTTTGTTGTTTGAAGCTGGCCGGAACATTCACTGGTCTCCGGCACATGGCCCGGAAAGTGCGAGCCTGCGTGCTCCGATCGCCCAGCAGGCTTCAAGATACTGTCAATGAGAGTATCAGCTGGCGTTTTGATCTCTCCTCGCATCGCATGCCTCTTTGCCGTTTGAGAATCTGTGTTTCACGTTTGCAGGTTGCTGCAGACGAAGCTCGGGCCGCCCATGAGCAGGACGTGCGGCGCCTACCTGCAGTCTCTATACCTCTTTGAAGCAATAGATGTGAGTGTAGTAGGAGCACGCTGCTTGTCTGCTGCGTGTTGCAAAGCATAAGGCTGAGGAAGTCGGACAGTCCGCGGCCTCAGCCGAGGACCAGTGCTGAATAAAAGCTGTGTCCGAGTCGTCCGGCAAAGTTGCGGTGGCCAGGAGCCGAGGTTTCAGAGTCTCTGAGACTCTGTGAGACGCTTTGAGGCTTTCTTTGAGACCCTCTTTGAGGCCCTCTGAGGCTCTCTGGGCCTGAGAGGGCCAGAGCTTTGGAGCCGAGTTCCAGCTCTGTTCAGCTTCGCGGAATCGCTGAAGGCTCAGGGTGGAGGGTTTGGCATTGCAAGAGAATTTCCCTAATCTGCTAGGGCAAGTGTGCCCCTGAGCCAAGTCAGTTTTAGAGAATCAGACGCCAGGCGTCCGAAGTTCCAAGTAGTCAGCTCCCTCCGGAGGGAGGGTGCTCAGGTCCTCAAAGTGGGCTCAGCGCTACAGTTGCACACCCACGAATGCCAGATAATTCGACCATTTCGTGATGATGAGCAGCAGACCTCATCAAAGGTCGGGACGGACAATTCCAACCACATTCAAATTCAGTCTGGAAACCCTTTGTCCTAGTGCATCAGGGCCAGACCACTTGCAGTGCTGCGGCTTCGGGGTCCATCAGAGGCCCCGAATGCTGAGCACAGCTGCCGCAGCTCTCAGCTCACTATACTGCCCTTCGGATGCTTCTCTTCGACAACACTTGTGTTGGAGCTAGTGTGCAAGTTGGGATGGAACAGTGTAGCAACGGGAGCCCTTTTTCCAGTCTAAACGGTGCGGCTACAAAGGCTGCATATTTCACCAGCCTAGCTTTCTGTGCATCGGCCACGCTCAGGGTCAAGGGTGCTGACTGCGCCTTTCTGAAGAGACTCGTCTCGTTCATACGGGTTGAGCAGAAGTTTGCTACCAGTCTAGCACAACAGGCTGTGGCTTCAATAGATATTGGTTGGGTCTCTAGCCTGATTAACTGAGTGCTGCGCCGGACCTGCCATCTGTCCGACCGTGGGCTTGTTCGGCGTAGCTTGACGTCCTGCAAATTGAGCTTCGTGTGCCGGCATTCTTGCAGACTCTTGAGATCAGTCATGAACCGTCCTCTCTGGCAGAGGGCGAAGGTTTGGGGTGCGGGATGTGAGGGCAGGAGATGTCCTCTGGCCCCTCAATATTTCAGCAGTCAAAAGAACTCGCACTTCCTTCTGTTCGTGGCTACGTACCACGCTGCCGTGATCTGCCATGTACAGGTGCAAATCAGCATCAGGATGGCTCCCGTCATCAGAAGCATCCGCGAACTCGTGCGAAAGGATACCAATACAAAAATAGCCCTGAAGGCCCAGGCTTTGGGACTGTTCATTCCTTGATGCTTGGAATTTGGAACGTTAACACCCTTGCACCTTTAAGGCAGTGGAGACAGGACGGATGTGATTGACGACGCCACGGATCCGTACCAGGCTCCATGTGGATGCAGTGCAGGCAGCTCCGTCTCCAACGAATCCGCTTGCAAGGGTGCCTACGACGAGAAGGAGCCCAGGAATGTCTGAAGCCAAGCAGCCAAGCAAGGACGATCCCCTTTTCAACTCGAGAATCTGACCATCTAAGAACTGGCAGACCATCGGAGGCCGACTCAAGAATGCAGCCTGGCAGTGGGGATGACGGCACCGTGCAGGTATTCCCACCGGAGACCTGCCAGTTGGAGTCGTGGAGGCCCCAGATCCGGCATGAGGCATCGACACTTCAAACATCGCAGCTCACCAACCGCGGTAGCTTGTGTGCCCGAACGCCGAGATCGTGGGTGTCGCCATCGCCGTGATCTTTGCCGGCTTTGGCTTCGGATTCTTTGTGGCTTGGCGACGGGAGGGAGTGTCGTGGATGTCGGATGTGGGTTCATCTGCAGGTTGCATTTTGTGTGCTTTGTCGGCTCTGTATACCCGCGGGGTTGTGAAGTTGTGCAATGCCAGATCCTGTACCGCCGCCGCCGGGCCATCACAGAGTGTCAACCTCAGTGTATGGGATGCAAGCCCAGACTGGAGGCTACTCAAGAAAAGTAAGCAGCCAACTCGCAAAATGCCATGTCGAAGCATCACTCGATTAGGATGCTTGTGTGTCAGGATTGCGTCCGGTGAGCGTCATGTAACTGCCGCAGGCGCGTTGAATCAGGAACCTGTGCATGCGGCGTGTCACTCACACGGAACATGTGCACAGCAGTCGGGTCCTCTCATTTTTAGCCTTTCTGATGGCACCGCCTATGGAGCAGAGCGTCCCTGTCTCTCTCGTCCCTTGTGTCCAGGGACAATCATTGGGAGTGGTGGACCAGCGCCAGGCTCGAAACCGGGGCCGCTTTGAGGATGAAAGCGAAGTGGGAAACATTTTCGTGTTTGCTCAGCCACGCTTGAAGGCAAAACTGTGGATGACCCGACGGTTCCGCAGAAGCCGGGTCCAACCCAAGAGGCCAATTCGGAGGGTCGCAGGGTGTAAATTCGGGGTTGGCACAAGCCATTCTAGCAAGGGAATTGATAGGTGCAATGCTCTCTCATCTCGGCTGTGGGCGTGACAGCCTCCTGAAGTCGTAGAATTCAAGTTTCGGGCAGTGACCCGACGGATCCCGACGGCATCCGACACGTCGGCGTGCGAAACGCTGCAGCAACCGTCCTTGCCGGAGTCCACTGTCCATCTGCGACCGTTTGGAAAGGATTCTGTTTTATGCTTGGACCGCCCCCCCCCCCCCCCCCCCCAGAAGCAATCCAGGCCTCCGAGTCTAGAAGCGTTGCAAAAGAGCCTGCAGAGAGTCAGCACAAAACCGCCTTGCAAGCCGGTGAGCTGCAAGGACTTGAACCGGAAGGCCGAGGCCTTCTGTGGGTCTGTTTGAAGGGTCAGCAGAGAAGCTCTGTTTGGAAACTCGTGCTTTGTCAGGCTCCGTGGTGAGCAGCTGTTCCGGCTTTGTACAGAAGCGTCCACGTGGATGCCACTAGAACTGCA
Organism: Symbiodinium sp. CCMP2456; assembly: GCA_905221635.1. Classification (NCBI taxonomy): domain Eukaryota; class Dinophyceae; order Suessiales; family Symbiodiniaceae; genus Symbiodinium; species Symbiodinium sp. CCMP2456. Next base: position 45,025 of record CAJNDV010015236.1, on the reverse strand, counting down.
TTGCTTTAAGATTCAGTAGTTGCTGTGTCACCGTGGTAGACCTGGAACGGGACTCCCCGGAGACATTTCCTCTCCCGTCGGGAGACTGAGGGGCAAGAGTCAACGTGCTGACACAGTACGTGCTCAGACCACGTTCCGACACCCAAACAGCTTTTCGACTTGCTCTTCAGGAACTTCAAAGAACCTTCGCTAACAAGCCCAGTGGATGCGCAGAAAAACGGAAGAGCGGGTGACGCTTGCTACGGACATGCCACACCGGCAGAGTCCTGCACTGTTTCAGCTAGGCCTTACCAGGTCTGAGCATCTCACCGAGCTGTCCAAGCTCGAGGGCAGTGTCATGCCTGGGTCAGCCACATAGACACCAGGGTTCCGAGAGCGTCGGACCTTGGCTGATGGAGCTAGCACATTTGCTAGGCTAGATCTCCACTCAATACACAAACGGACATGAAGCTGGGCACGATGGATTGACATAGTCGAGGGGGCTTGTATTTTCTCTGCATGACGTAGACCTAAGTAAACGATGTAAAATTATCCACGTTACTAGAGCATGTCATGCCTGCATGTACGTATGCACTTATGCGTGAAGAGTGGTCATGCCGGCATGAGAGTGTTCCAGAAGGTGACAAGTATACGTGGGTGCATGCATAGCACGTCAGTTCTACATTCTGCATGTGGCTGTGGCTGTTTTCTGCTTCTCTTGGCCTTAAGGTATGTTACGAGCAATGGAACATCGCGAGGAAATACCTTGCAAAATAGCTGGCAGAGGATGGGTGAGAGGCAGTCGATCAAGGCAGGCGTCACAAATTATGCTGTACTGAGCACCGCCCAGGAAGGCAGCATCTCGAACAGCACACCTTATCGGGATCACAGAGTGTCACGGAGCTGACAGGGCCCTGAGAATCCGACGCGCGCATGGGTAGACAGCTTGGATATCCTTGGATCCGTGGATCAATGGACCCTGTGAACTCTGTGGATACATTTTCGCTCCCTCGTGGCTGCCGCCAGCAGACTGTTCAGACCCATCTGACTGCCCGGAAAAAGGTTGCTCAGTTGCTCATTGCCGAACTGTGCTTGCGTCGAGACTTGAAGCTTCTGCCAGGCAAAAAATCACGATCTGAGCGGTGCCTTTTCCTTATTCGGCTCCGCGTTCGTGGTGGTAACTCACGTGGTCGGGAAAAGCGGGAGGCCTGTGTCCCCGCCAGTGAGTGGCTCTAGAGGTGAATTATGTAAGGGTATCTTCGAACGTGCCGTTTATGTTGTTGTTCTTCTTGATCCACGTGCAACCTATATAGTTCCGAAGTCGCCAGGATTTCAGAACCTGTCCCTGGACGTTTCAAAGAGATGTCAGGGGTAGACCCTTGGCCGTAAGGTCACCTGCAAGGTCGTGTGCTTCCCCCCGTGGTTAGTGGGGCGTGGATGTGGCAAAGGGGCTGACCGGAGCCAACTCCCGATTCAGAAAAACCGAGTGTCTGGGCTAAAGCGACGCAAGAAGTCTCGAGATGGTTCGAAGGTTCGAGGAGTGAGAAGAGCTTGGCCAACGGGAGCTGCACAAAAGCTCATGCAGCCGCCCTGCTGCCGACAATTTTCAAGGATTTCCCACGTTCCGTGTCGCTGAACCATGTAGTCCCCAAACCCTCCGAGGGTGCTCACATAGGTCCGTGCCAGAGTAAAAGGCTGGAGGCTGGAACAGATTCCACTTGAAGGCTATCCTCGGGCGTTTGATCGGGGCTTCATGGCTTGAGCTAGCCGGAGAAGATTGACATGGAAGGCCAAGAACGTCCCGCATGCCTGCAGTCACGTAAGTGTCGATTCCACCGGCGGGCCTTCGTTGTGACTCTTTGCAAGGCTTGGGCAGAGAATCGTGCTTCAAGACTCCCATACACCTGCCGCCGATTAAACATGCCCTCCGAGACAGTATGGAACAGCTGATAGCTAGGACTTAAGGCTAGAATGCCTGGAGGCAGCTAGAGATGGGGAGTGTAGCACGTTTCGTCAGACTTCGTCACGCTTATGGTCCAGTAGGTGCAGGAGTCGCCACGGCTCGAAGAGACCGTTGGCAGGACCTGAAGCCTGGACTTTTAGAAGCCGCGTTAACTCCAGTGCAGAAATTGCAGGTATAAGTCACAAAGATCCAGCCATCCTTGAAATTTCGCGCGTGAACAAGCATTGTTCTACAAATGGAGGAGTGGCAAGCCACACTCATCAAACCAAGTTGGTTTTGTTAAGTTGTGTGCAGTTGGCTTTGTGAGCTTCGTTTATGACGAAGTGTCACGGGCACAGATGCTAACCGCACCCTGTGCCACAGCCGAGAACACCTCAGCTGGTCGTCATTGGAGGCTGGTGAAGCTCTGTCCCTCGGGCGATTTCGGCGGTTGCTTGCAGAAGAGCCGTGGCCAGACTAGTAGTCAGATCGGGAAGGGTTCACTGACAGGCTAACTGCAGTGTCAATTTGAGAATCGTGCTCGTGTTTTTGCCGAATCCGGGCAGAGGGAGCTCACAGATACGGATGCGCAAGTTGCACCTGCGGAGGGTCGCGTGTGGCCAGCGCACCCTTTCGAAGTCCCGCGGGCGCTGGATTCTGCTCCGCTTGCTTTCGCTTCGTGTATTAAGTCTCATCAGGTTCACCGCTCGGAGCAGGAGACGTGCAGGCCACGATGGCTGCATCGACCCCGAAGTGTTGCACGTGTGGCCCTTCGGGCCATCCTCAACTTCTCGCTGTGGAAGTTGTAGTCTGGGGAAGTTATGACTTGTCACTGTTGATTGCGAGTGAGAAGGAGTGGACTACAGGAGCACGACTTGTGATGTCAAGGAGTGCACCCTTTTGCATGGGAGTCATGGGTCATTCGCAGCTTCACGGCGGATGTTGAAGTCGCCATCCCCATCTTTCCTTAACGATACCCTGCGGTTGAATGACTTCATTTACTTACGCAATCACAGGGTAATTGTTGCGACGACTCTGAATGTACTGATGACTCTCGTCTCTGAACCGCGGTGGCCCAACTTCCAACGCCAGCTTGGCTTCCAATTGATCTACCATTGTTGAAGGGGTGGCCTCCCTTCTTCAGAAAACGGTAGTTCAATATCTTCGATGGCGTCTATGCTGGGTGTCAGCAGCTGTGGATCTCTGGTGCGGGCGAGGTGATCAGACTGTGGGGCAACTTGACCACTTGGAACGTAGAGATGAAAGAATCGCGACCTTGCCCTGGTCAGATCATGCGTGCGTGCTCAGAGAAGTAGGCTCTCCTGATCACCTCAGCATGAAGGTTGTTCAGAAGAGATGTGGCATCAGCTTGACCTGAGCTCGAAATCGTTTTCTGTTAGAAGAGGGGGGCCAGCTCAAGCCGAGCTTATGCCTTCGAAACTGCAGAGTCTGATGCGCAGCAGTCCCGCACTGCGCAGGCAGAATTCTGCCTGGCCGCTTTCACGTCACAGGATGTGATTCGGCCTCGTCCTGCCTTGGCAGGACCCACCGTGCATGTAAAGCGTGAAGGGTGAGAGGCGGCCGTGTCAGGCAACAGCCACCCGCCGAAGCGATGCTTCGTGCCTCAACAAGGTACTAAGCTCCAATCAAAGTGCGCTGAGAAAGCCTGAAGCATTGCGGGTGATCTGCCTTCACTCCGCTGACAGTTTAATAGTTCGGCATCCCGCCCCGGATGGCCTGAGGGTCAACTTTTTCCTACTTCACTATGTTGAACAAGCAAGCACCCACGACTGGGACAGGATGCTGCGTTTTCATTTGTTACTCGGCAGTTGCGCTGGTCATTTCCTTCTTTCATTTGGGCCGGGGATGAGACACGCTTGTCCGACAACAGACAAGGGCTACTTCAAAGGTCGGTCGTCAGAGCTAGCACCCAATGCTGCTACTTCAAGGAGCTTAGGAACTTCAAGCAACCAGCCCAAATGCATGGGACTCGAGCTCACAAACACGTGAGTAAGAGCTGGAAGATTCGACAGCGGGAATTGCGGCGCATGGACATTTCGTTGAAAAGGGGATGAGCATTGTTGCTAGCGGTCGTTGCTGGCTGCAAGTGGAGGTTTCAAGAGTGCTACTTTTTGCAGACGCTGCTTGGAGGGTCGGGGGACTTAGCAGGAAGGTAGTAAGTAGACTTACATAATTACACTAGAAGGGGTCCGAGTTGGGGTTATGATCCTGATAGACCTACCCTAAACAGGGTTCTAACTGGGGTTATGATAAAAAAAAGGCAAAAAATAACTACTTACTAAGTCCCCCGACCCTCCAAGTGCGTCTGCCGGCCGTGAACAGCTCGGCTCCAGCTTAACCCGAAGGCGCTCTCATGCAGAGGCGCAGATTATTCAGTCCCTGCACAGCCAGCATCAACAATGCCCGTCTACAGTTTGAGTTTTCGCAAGGTCTTAACGATGTTTCAAGGAGTTTCGGCTGGAGATCGGGCACGTGGGTTATATCCCACCTGGCCCTAACGAGGCGTGCGGCCTCACGGCCTTCGACGCGATGGCATCAATTCTTCTCGCTTTAGGTCGGGACGTTGGCCCACTATGCCTTCTCGTCCTGACGGCGATCGTCTGGAAGAAGAGCTTTTACATGCGTGGCTTGACCTATCGAGCATCTGTAGTACCAGCAGGCCGAGAGAAGATGATGAAGTCGATCTTTTACCTTGGCTTGCTTGGAAGCGTTGACGCCGCTTTAAGGCGGATTGGTCAACTATTCCTTGTTTTTCCTAAGACCGAGCGCTCAGCGTTCTTGCTGCGCCTGCTCTGTCTTCATGTGCCCTGGGCCATTTGGGCCCTCCGCGGCCCTCTGAGTGAGCGTGGTTCCACCCGCGATGATCGCGGCTGGTCGGACACCGTAACACGCTCGCGCTTCTGGCGCATCATCTCCGCTGCTTTCGGCCACGCCCAGATCGTCCTCTCCGAGGAGTGGAGGCAGCTCAGCCCCAGCGAGATCCGGCACTGGATGGACAGACATTATGCCAGGGGCTCATGGCTCGTTCCATGATATAGGAACTACACCCGCATCAGTCCCGCATCAGACCCAAGCCACCAGATTCAACGTTTCTTGAGGTGATCGGGATGCATCCTCATGGTCTGCTGCCCGTCGGTGCCATCCTGGCCGGGTTAACCTGGGCACCTTGTCGGCATGGAGTCAACGTCACCGTCCAGTGCCGTGTGCGCATCCGGCTCCACATATTGTGACATTCCTGCCGCATTCCGATCTGCGAATTGCGGTCTAGGAGCATGTGAATGTGGTGTGTCATGGTGTGCAAAAAGCCGCAGCCCCTCAGGCGGGGGGCGGCCTTCGTGGCCGCACAGCTTCCGGAGTGGAGTTGCCCGAGCCGGCACGCCCGGGTCACCAGGGATGCTGGCGGGATGTGGGTTTGATGTCGCCACAGGGTCTGGCGCAGAACTGTCAGAAGCCCGGTTCGAATGTAGTGGCACAGGAGAACGGAGGTGAACTTCTGCATCAGCGCTGGTTCAGGCCTGTATCAAACGAATGCATGCAGGACTGGTGTCGCATGATTTTGCAAGTCGGCATGCCTGTGGCAGGCAAATGAAGCTTCGTGCGGCCGTTGCGTCCGTGTCTCTGGAACTGAAGTGTTTCGTAGGAAGTCACTGAGCTTTCAGACTTAGGTCGGGAGCCTGTGGCCTGTTCCCTGGATTCTACGAGATGTTCACCACGCTGGGCTTGGGCCGCAAGTGACGCAGGGCAATCTCAATGTGTCTGGGCGGCTTGCTGTGGTTAGGTGCCTTTGAATGCACCAAGCCCTTCATCTGCGACCGGCTGCGGGCTGGCCGCGACGTCGCGATCTTCGTGGGCGGAGCGCAGGACGTCTCTCCGTCCGTGATTCGCTCTCTTTCTCTCTTTCCGTCTCTGTCTTCCCCGCTCGGTCTCTCTTTCTTTCTCTCTCGCTCTATCCCGCTCTCGCCTCTCCTCTTAGAAGCGGTGACTGACAATGATGGTTCGATCAACCAGCCCCTGGACGCAAGGAGAGTGCCTATGCGACTCCAGGGCGCTACGTGTGTTACGTCAAGTGCCATAAAGGTCAGACCGAGTTGTCTGGATCTTGTCTGACACTTCGGTTTCAATTCTTTCATGCCAGGATTTGTGCGACTTGCCCTCGAGGAGCGGAGGGACATCCTTCCAATGCAGGGGCCTCTCGGAGTTGTTTCAGAGACAACAGGAGTTTACTGAGGTGGACTTTCGGCGATGAGTCCATCATTCCTCAGATCAGGAACCCGTGGTCCACCCAGTTTGCTTTCAGGTCAGGTTGTGGCACATTGCGGCCACGCTTTTGTGTTCCAGGCCTGCTTGGCTCACGCAGCTGCAGCACTTGTTCAAGAGCATCACCGGGCTCTTAGCAGCTCGGCCGTACTTTGAAACTAGATGGCCTGAGCCTGTGAGATGAAAGGTGCCTCCCGGGTTCGCTGGGATTCCGCAACTGCCACCGCTGACCATGGTGACAGGCGACCACAGTGGAGACCACACCGCTTGAAAAAGGCTTGTCAATGATGTTCACCTTGCAGGAGTTCCGATCTCGTTGGAGGAGCGGCACTTCAACCTCTCTCTCTACCGCTGTGCTCTGTGTTGTGCTGGGTTCCCGGCACGACTTCAGAAGCCCGGACCATGAGTTGCACAGTGGCACTGTCGCGCTTGAACCGAGTTGCTTCTAAATCCAACGAGCAAACACAACGATTGCTGCGTTTCCTGTAACTCCGACCAGCCCAGACTGAGTCTCCGCTGTTCTGGCAGGATTTATGGGCGAAAGAGGTTGGTGGCGAGGTTTCTGACGAAGCCGTGGAGGAGGACCGCCAATGGGTCGTTCAAGTTGAGTTTAACAGCGTGCAGAGTCCAGGACCCATGCATGCAGCCAGTCTGTTCGTTTCGAAGATTTCCAGCATTGGATCTCGAAGTTTTATTCACGGCTCGTGTCGGCAGGGCCATCGTCGGTACCTGGAGGCTGACTGCATCTAACACTGGAAGGCTGTCCCTTCAAGCCAAGCCTGAAAGCTTGCCTCCTTGCAGGCGCAGCGCAAGTTGTTTGACAGCAACAAGGTCGCCTAGCTTCAAGACGAGTCGCATTGTCAGCCACGACTTTCCAATTCACAGAGTTTCTTTCATGTTGAGAACAGAGGGAGTGGTGGATGGGCAGCAACACCCATCTTCACAGACTCAAGAGATTTATTTGCCTGAGTTGAGGCGCTGGTGCGAGGCGGCCACGAAAAGGGAGTCATCGAGTTTATTTGAGTGCCGCCTGGAGAGACGCAAAAAAAGGGTATCGGTGTTTTTGCTCCCTCACGCTACTGCCCAGATTGTTGGACGAGAGAGGGGATCAGTCGTCGGATGTGGAACTTGCTGCTGCAATTGGCTCCACACCCGCAGCTCCTTGGCCCTGCGGCTGGCAGGCCACTCTGCCACAGGATCCTGTATGTCGTTCAAAGAGCCCGTTTTAACATTCCGATGCTAGAAAGCACGCTTCTGCTGGCAAATGGATACGGCACGAGTCGGTTCGGCTCGGTTGCTGTCCGGACTACCATCCAATAAAGGGGCCGAGGAAGACGGGATTGAAGCTTCATAATCCAACATGTCCAAATAGGTGGATGATGTGGAAGGCATTGCGTCAAACAGCTAATTACCCTCAACAAGGCTCCGGTTCCTATGCTGCGGGTAGCTGAGTCTCAGCAAACGTGCCTTGCCGAGCAGAGTCAGGCGCGCATGGCCACGTGACGCCGCTCTCTTAGCTGACCTGACGGTGCACTTTCGGTTTCCGTTCTTATCGCAGTCATGTCTGGGTCGCTTGCGTTGCCCGTTCTGTGAGCCGGCACCAGGCCCCGGCCATAAGTGCCTGCCAATTTTGGCGATGCACTCTCGATGCTTAGGCCTTGGGCACACGTGGTTCAGGCACGCTTTGCTAGCCTTCCGAACGATGTTGGCAGTCACCAAGACCACGGACCTTGCTGCTTCCCGAAGTCGGAAAATGTGCCTGTTGTATCAGGGGCAGATGCTCCGTCTTGTGCTCAGCGTCGGGTATCAGATGGTGGGCGAGATGAGGTTCTAGCAGTTCGGATGCAATCTTCCGAGGCCCTGGTGCCACTGCAGCCAATGATGCGAGGTGGCAGCGGACTTCCAGGACACTGCTGGAGTGCGGCGAGCACATTTTGAGCTGGCTGGATCAGACATGTAGATTGTGCCCTCGCTAGCTGCTGTCAGACGCTCCTGGTTGCATTGATTTAAACGAGTCTTGTCGACGATGCTTCTATGGGGACTCAAAGTTGCTTGGTCTGCCACGCAGCGAGAAACGTCTAGCATACTTATACGAAATTCGCTGTTGATCTGAACGGTCTGCATCGACTCATGCTTGGCTCCGAACGTGCTCTACCTGTCGCAGTTTTGGCGCGCAGCGGGCGGCAGCTCAGCCACAGGTTCTTTGTGCAGTTGTTAAGTCGCGGTCATCGCGGGTGCCAGCTAGCAGATCAGCTGCCTGCCAGGTACCCGGACTTCTGGTACCAAGGCAGCAGTCCGGGCTGCAGACTCTCAGTGGTTGTGGGTTCGGCGAAATCTTTCGGCTTCAGCTGTCTTGTCTGTTGCTCCAAACAAGTGCCCTCAATTAGTGTGCCGTCTGTTGATGGGAGTGACTTGCATACATCAGTCATGCCACTGAGGTTGTTACTAGCTGAGCTGCTGCGGCCTGGGGCTCGCTAACTTCACATGCGTCACATGCTCTCAGAGATAACATCAGCTCATCTGAGTCTGTGCGGTACAGTGGAATCGGCCGCCTGTACAGAAGCCATGGGGCTCACTTAGCTCATGCCGCGACACGAGCAGTGGACCTTCGATGCCAATGGACTGCGAATTGTTATCTGCCAGAACAATATTGTTGCCTGGCGGCCTTGCGGGGACATGCAAGCTGCCATCGTGAACGCAGCAAACGCGGAGTTGTTGGGCGCTGTTGGTGACGACGAGGACTATGGTGACTGAAGTCGTCGAGCATGTTTTGGGACTTTCCGTAGAGTGATTGGGGAGTACTGCGGCGGTTGCCTAGGAGCACAGTTGCCTTGTTCGAAAGTGTGAGGTGATGACTTTGGTGGCGGCGGGGTTGACGCTGCTCTTCACCGACTCGCAGGACCCGAGCTAAGACGCCTATGCGCCAGCTTGCCGGAGATCGCCCCAGGGGTGCGATGTCCAACCGGTGAAGCAAGGATCACAGCTGGTGCCGACTTGCATGTCGGACATGTGATTCATGCTGTGGCTCCAGTCTTTCCGGCCCATGCACCTGAAGAGGCAAGACAGCTGTTGGAGCAAGCATTTCTGTCGGCGTTGCGGCTTGCCGAGCAAAGTGCGATTCAAGCTGTGGCCATCCCCGCCTTGGGCTGCGGGCTCTTCGGCTGTCCTGTAGAACTTGGGGCGCGAGCCGCCATCGAAGCTTGCAGACTTTTCTCAGAGACGGAGAAGGGGCGGCCACCAGAGGTACACTTTGTGCTGTACAAATCCTCGGAGCTGAATGCTTGGCTAAGGGCCGCGCAAGAGGCTTTTGGCTCAAGCAAGATGCCGACATCACCTGTAACATCACAGGCACCACTCACACCACTCACATCACTCACCATTGCCAGAGAGAGTGACTGTCAAGCTCACAGCTGGTCACAAGCACCGCGGTAACACGCTTCGGAGGGAGGCCAAAGGACGAATCCGAGCTCGGCTTGCAGTTTAAAGCAGCCGAAGGCCGAAGTGTGCAAGGCAGGGCTCCGTGCAGAACACAAGCCGTGCCCACATCTACATGCCAAGCGCTGCCTGTTCGGCGACCGAGAACATGATGCAAACAAAACATCAGGCTTTCCGCATTGTCGAAGTCTGCGCAGTCGTGTGCCTATCCACCTAACCAAAACTCGCCCGACACCGAGGCCGTGTGCACCTTCGAGCCAGCAAGAGACCGACCAGCGCAATCTCGAAAGGCGAGGCGATGTCCTAAGCATGAAGCATGAAGCAGACCCAATGCAGCTTCGAACACCACTGCAGGCTGCTCAACACCTTGCTTCAGGAAGATGCTGAGGCCGGGTACAGTAACCAGAATCCTTTGCATCTTCGGCCGAGCCCAGCACCATCCACCTGTTCAGGCACATCCCACACCAAGCGGCGCTAGAGAGCGCCCCCAAACGCAGAGGCCCCGATGGGATGGAGAAATACCGGGGCAACTCCAACTGCCGGGGCATCTGTCTAGAGGAGCCTCAAGTGCACGTCTCTGAAGGCATTTCGAGTGGAATGTGTTCTGCAGATGCCGTGATGGAGCAGAACCCCAGCAAGAAACAGCGAAAGCCTTGCAAGCCGCCCGTCAGGGCCGCAAGAGCCGACGCATTTAGTGACACATCAGCTAAACAAGCCTATCGTTGCTAAACGGGTGCAATGCAGGAGAAATCAGCGAACCGATTGAGCTGTGCTCGATATGATCAGCGTCTCACCTGAGAACGTCACAAGAGCAAGCTGCAAAATGCAGCACGAATAAGACGCATCAAGACGCAAACTTATCACTCACAGTAGGAAGAAGTGCCATGTTACTATCATCACTGTCAGTCTCTGAGAAGTGAGACACAGCAGATATCACAAACTGTGATAGGGTCGGCGGGCGAGGAGGCCCTCTCTACGCCAGGTGGGAATCCTCCTACGCTGGTCGGAGGCCTTCACAGCATGTACTGCATGTGCCCCACAACCAGCGTGATTCTCAAGCTTCCGGTTGCCGTGGCATCATGAGCTACAAGAGCAGCGCATGCATGCAGTCAACCTATATTGGGCGTGCCAGGCTGTGGCAGTGGCCCTATCAGTATTGCTTCTGCTTCGTCGTTGCAGGTCACATGCTCAGCCACATACCTCGGCGAACCAGCTGAGCCATGGTTCGTCAGAGGCGACTTGCGGCACATGTACAAGTTTCATTACGCAGGCATCAGGTGATCCAACATGAGGCTTGCATGACGATGTGCTCGCAGGCAGAGAGCGCTGCTGCCTTGGAGCTGGATGCGCTGATCAAGGCGCCCGCGGGACGCCGAGCCGAAGCAGAGACCGCGACATGGACATCGCAGGTGCGAGACTGGAAGCAGGTTCAGAAGAAGATCCGGGGGATCGGCTCTCGGACCGGGCGTGTCTGGACTGCGTCTCGTCACTTTATGCTCAAGCTCAGGAAGGTGTGGAAGCTTAGCTGCTCAAAGGCAGGCTCGGAGCAGCTGCAACAGGCCTCGGCCTGTGCACCGCGAGAGCGATTCGAGCTGCTCCGCCTCTTACTGTCATTGCGTTTCCTGGCAGTTGCTCGTGTCTGGGGGTCACGTGAAGAGTGGTGGCGCCAAGGAGCCTGGATTTTGCAGTTTCCTGGTCTGCTAACAAGCCATATCGAACGGATAGGTGTCAGACAGAGTAAGTTGCGTGGAGTCGCATGCCTGCTTTCTAGACTTGCTCAGAACAGGGCATGCTGCATGTTGGCATTTAGTGGGGCCGTGCTAGGACTGGAACGCTGCTGTTGACACTGACCTTGCCTCAGCTCTCAAAGCCACGGAGACGACGATACTGCATTGTTCATGTGCTCCACGGAGGTGATCTCGGAGCTGCGGACGCACGTCATGCAGGCTCTCGCAGACAGGTTTTTAGACCTGGGCCTTTGATCGCCTTTGCTGAGGCGTTTTTCACCAAGCCGAACTTCTCCAACTATGTTCTGCAAGCTTGCATACAGGCGCTGCCCAACTTCCGTGACTGTCTGCAACGCAACTCGTGATCTCCAAGGCTCTGTCGCCGGAGCGCTTCAAGTTTATCCTCGAGGAGTTCCCATGGCGCGGGCTTGGGGATACTCGCACTTTCTTTGCTGGGCAATGCCGGGAACTCCCATTGGGTATTACCATGTATTACCAATCTTGCTAAGCCGTGCTTGGGTCAGGAGCTGAAGGATTGCGTTCCGCAGGCATCCGTGCGATGCCACAAGGGGAGGGGTACAGGGGAGCCACTCATGCAGGTGAATGATGGTTGTGGGGATGTTCGAGTTCGCGCGCTTGCCTTCATGTGTCTCCGTTTGCTTTGGTCTGCCTGGATCCTCGGTCTTCAGCGCTAGCGGAGCCGTGGGTTGAGCACATGCTCCATGATTCAGTCCAAGTCTAATTCACTGGCCGCTAATCGTAGCCAAACGGGGCGGCGCGAGAAACACACACCAGATTCTCATCTTGTGAATGTGTTCCATTCGCGTTGAAGTTTGGGCAGGTGGCTATGGATGCCCAAGGCTGCCGTGTCACTTGGCGTCGCGTACCATCGTAGTGGTGAGATGATTGGATGCCTGCAATGCGTACTGTACAAGGTGATGCAGCGAATCATCGAGCACGTTGGTGACAAGAACGAGCATACGTTGCACCGCGACTGCGGAAGCTAGCTGTGGCCCACAGTGTCCCGGGAGGTGGGCGTCATGCCAGTCTGCGGCTATGTGGTCATCTTTCGACAGAAAGCCGACTACGCATCGCAGGCTGTGTCGTTATGCATTCTAAGGCAGCTCCTGGAGCAAATCCTTCCGAGACTGCGGGAGTCTGCTCCCCAGCACAGGGCACTCGAGTCTACGATCGTGATGGCGCCTTTGTCAGGGGTGTCTGCCCTGAATCATGCCTTGGCCAAGGGTCGCAATGAGCCGGTATGGAAATCATGTCGCTCAAGCCTTGAATGCAAAATCTGCTTCCTGTCCGGAGATGTGGAAACGGAGATATCCAGTCACATCCTATCTTAAGGTGCAGAAATTCCTGGAGCAAGATGCTGAGCCTGTTCATGCATGCCTGAGAGTGCAGACCATATGTTTTGATTTCTTTATCTCTTGCCAAGGATGGCTTCTCAAAGCCAAAGGGACCTAATCGCAGAGGAGATCTGCCAGCGTGAGCCGCCTTTTTCAGAGCGGTTTTTGGCTGGCCAGCAGGAGCTGCTGCGGCTAGTCCAACATGACAGAGAGGTCCTCTTCGAGATGGCGAACAGCAAGCCTGGAGCTTGCTGTCTTCGGCTATGGGACTCACATCATTGCCGAAATCGGGTGTCACACTCCTTAGGTTCGCCAGCCACGTTCTTGAAAAAGCAATGGCCAGCATCTGAGAGAGAAGGCAGTCTATGCTGGAAATTGATGGTGGCATTCGCAAGTCTTCCACTCGTCCTGCCGCCTGTCAATGCTGGCAGTTTCGCATCAGATATAGGTCTTCAGAGCGTGTCAAGGCCTATGCTTCCGCAGAACTCCAGGAACACTTTCTCTGCATTTTGGTGCGGACCTTATTCTTTGCGTGAGCAGGCGCCGCCAGATTTGACTGAAGTTGTATGTACCCGCATGTGCCTGCGTCGCACTGCCTGCTTGCGTTTGTTTGATTCTTTCTTCGAGTGTGTGTTTGTGTGCTTGCCTGCATGTGCATGTATATGTATGTATGTATGTATGTATGTATGTATGTCTGAATGTATGTATGTATGTATGTATGTATGTATGTATGTATGCATGTATGTATGTATGTATGTATATATGATATATATATATATATATACATATAGATAGATAGATAGATAGATAGATAGATAGATATATGTGCGTGTATTTATTTGTGTCTGTTTGTGTCTCTTTGTGTGTGCGTGTGTGTATGCGTGTATGTGCCTTTCTGTACGTGTGTGCCTGCACAAGGTCAGAGAGTCTGTTCTTGATGTGGCTGAAGATCATGAGGCAGTCGAAGTTACATTAAAGCTTCGGGGAAGTAATTGACAAAGCAAGCTCGACACGCAAAGAGATGTCGGTGCAGTCAGTATTTTGGGGAGTGGGCGATCCGCGTGACCCAATATCCACGAAGCCGAACAACAAGTACTTCCAAACAAACAGTCATGAACGCCAGTGTACCCAACTTCACCCTAAGTCAACGCTGATCGACAATGGAAGCCATACGGGACCCCATGTCCACAGATAAGGACACCGTCCGAGCTTTAACCCGTTGGTTCCTAGCGAATTGTTCAGTCCGCTGAGGAGACCGAGTTGGACACTAGAGTTGACAGGCGCAAGCTGAAGAAGAAAAAGCCAGCACCTCATTTTGGCATCTGTGATTGCTGTGGAAGTGGGTTCGGTTTACGAGCAGGGTAGATACAAAATCTTCGGCCTCAGGTTTGGCAGCTTCGTTTGGCGCTCTTGTGTTCGAACTCGTGCCAAGTGGGACAGCAGCCCGAAGGCTTCAACATGCAACGCCCTGCACCTTAGCTGCACGACTGAGACCGATCAGCTTGCAGGCAGCATCCTCGTCCTCATCGTGTCCGTCCCCTGCGTGGAGCGCTTACTTCTTCGGCAGTCAAGATGTGCAGCGTCAGTCTTGCGAGCCCTGTCGCCAATGGTTTTATCTGGCATCTAGTACGTACAGGGGCATGCAGACATGCCTTGGCGCCAGCATGGTAGAGCCCCTGCTTCCCGCCAGTTGTTTCACGAGGCCTTCGAAGTTGCGTGTCATTTCCAGGCATCCGGCCGGCCGAAGGATACAGAAGGTACATGCCACAAGTATCAATATAAGCTCTGCGGTATGAATTCCCAGTTGTCGGCTATCGGGCCTCCGATCGGCGGGTCTGGCATGCAACCAGCGAGGCCTTTCACCCCCAACGGCTTTGCATACGAAGGCGACGTTGCGCAGCTTGTGCATACTTTGTGTAGGCGAAGTGGTCTGACATTTCAACCGAACCTCTATGCCCAACGTGTCACACGAATTGCCTCTGGTCTATTGTAACCATGTCTGGAAGCACGTGATCAGGGCTACAACCGACAACCTACCCGGCGGTGAGCTCAACTGAATCGCAGGTATTCGAAGGTCCTTTCCTCGTGCCTCATCTGCCTTCATTCTCCGCTGTACGTCAAGCCGATCAACCAAGTAAGCTTGAAGTTGTTCTTCATCTTGCTTTCCCTTGGTGGAGCTGCCGCGCTGCTTTGCAGCAAACGAGGTCTTTACGGGTTCTCCCCAAGCGTCGTCTTGGCCAGGGTCACAGAAGGCAGAGGATGCTGCAGAGATACACGTCCTTAGCGGCAAGGTGTCCCGTTCTCGTGCCCGCCGTTTGCCCCGTCAACCTTACCTACCAACAAGCAGAGCTTGCGCCTCACATCGCCTCACATGCATTGTACAATCCTGAAGAAGCTCCAGCAATCTCACTTGCTCAGGGGCGTGTCGTTTGCGACGTTCGGGGGTCAGCCAGTCCGCAGTTGAGGCCCGGATTTGAAGCGCCTTAGGCTGAAGAGCCCTGCGAGATCTTGCAATCTGGACGCCACTGTCAGGCATGTAGCAACGCCTCCCATAGATGCCAAGGAGCTTAATTAAAGGCCTGGCCCGCTGAATGCTTCACAGCATACCGGATGCGTGATCCACTATGGCTCGTGGGAGAGTATGGCAGCATGTTCCTGGCAGGCCTTTTCGACGGGCGTTAGTGCTGGAGGGGTGGCCTAGCGGTGCGGGTCTCGAAATTGAAAGATGCATGGCGTCGATCTTGGGCAGCATTCCAATTGCTACTAGCAGACGTTGTGTGACGCATCACTTGCGGACACCTTGTGCATACTTAATGCTAGTTTGTCAGAGCTCCGTGTTCCCCCGGTTTGGTGCTCTGAGGTGCCTCGCAGTGCTGACGCCAGTCAAGGCACTCCGTGTGACCCGAGCTTTCGAGCTGGGCGTGTGACGGCAGAGCAAAGTGGGCCCACCAGACTTCAACATACTGTCCAAATCCAAACCGTCATGCGTCTGACGGGGATGAGGGGAGAAATGCGACACTTGGGGCTCCGGCGACCTTACGATGGAAGCCCGGGGCCACTTTGGCGCACGGACCAGTGCAGGCTTCTTGGAGTTTACGAGGGCATCATCCGTACTATTTCTACCCTCACCGCGAAGCATGAAACAGTCAGAAACGCACTATCTTCGTCTGAGCTTCGCGGCAGGGAGGGTAGGACACCTCGTTCAATCCGTGATGAAAGCACTGCACCTCTCTTGGAATTTGTTCCCTCGGGCAGCATTGCTGTCGGCGTGTGAACACATGCGGCTCCAGTTGCCCCCAAAGTCCACCCTTTGACCCTTGTCCCCAGAGCTCATTGCACATCTCAGCCTGGAGTGGACTTAAGACAGCTGTACACAAAAAGTAGCAAGCAAGCCTCCTTCGCAGCTGTGGCGTCCACTCACGGCGAATCTTTTCTCAGATGGACCAGCCGTCGGTTTTCCAAAGAAGGTAAAGGTTTATGCAAATTCTTCGTGGCTGGACCATCTTTTCCGACTCGGGTTTCACTCAGAGGTTCCTGCCGCGGTCACTGCTGATTCGGCTTCCAGTCGGCTTAGATTGCCGTGGCGGGATCACCTCAGCGGATGAACATGTGTGCGGGCAGCCAATAGCTAGACGCGTTGAGCACACACCATATCAGACGCACTCCCTCGAGTTTGCAAGCGGGCCAGGTGGGCTTCATCCGCAAGAAATTTCTGTAAAGTTTTGAGTTTTCATGCCATTGTTTCCATGAGGGACCAGCGCTCATCTCATGGAACACAACCTGCAATGTTGAACGCTGCGGGACCTGTACACCCCATACGAGGATCGCTGTCTGCTCGAACTACGGTAGATCCTCATCCTCAACAGGGGGAGATTCGCCACTCCGAGCTTCATTGAACACCTTGTGCTCACCAACGAAGCCCTGATCTGATGTTTAGACGTGACATCGTGCGCCTTGTGAGCATCTTCGCACTAAGACTCTTCATGTTGGCACTCCGATTCGGCACATCGCGCGCGGCATTCAGCTGATGCCCAGTGTCGCAGCAGGCAGAGTTCCCGTTGGAGTGATTGCGCACCCGGGGTTGGGTTGGCAATTTTCCAAACCATGTGAAGCGAAACACATGTTTGCATTCGGGCAGCCTCAGTTGGATAGTCCATTTCCGGGTGCCAGCCGTGTTCATCACTTGTCGTTGCTTGTCCAGTGAACTGGTTCAGAACGAGTCTTGACTTGATTGCAGTATCTGTTTGTAGAAGAAGCGCGACAAGCATCCCTCTGCATATCGACTTGATGCAGAGGAGCCATGTGGCAACTGTTTCGTTAACCCATCTCGATGGCGCAGCACTTGCTCCGAGCCCCCAGCCTGAATGAGCTGAAAGCCGAGAGGAACCCAGCATAAAACGGCTGAACCGGGCAAGTGAGCTGAAGTACTTCTCCTCGGGCCTCGTTTCCTTTGGCTGGATCTGGGAAACTCAACTCAGTCGCATGTCACACCTCATCAAGCAACTCCAGCACGTCTCTTTAACTGTTGTAGGCCAAGGCTGCCAAAACACACGCATGCAGCCTTCGCAGCGATCTCGTACCTATTCCCAACTAACCCCATCTCCCGACTTTAATACATCTGTTCCTCTAGTACACCACTCCTGGTCCGAAGAAGCTTCCGATCCAGTCGGGGTGACGAGGGAGTCTGAACTTGGTCAAATGCTTCGTCATGAGCAAACGCTTCAGCAGCTTGATGGCCCATGCGACCAGAAAGAATCTAGACTTAAACGTTGCAAGTTCAGGCAAAAAGCCGAGCTTTCCAAGTTCAAGCGAAGTGCAGTTCCTTGAGTTTGCCTGTATCCTGGGAGGTAGCACCTTGTGCCGCTCCGAATTTACGGATAAGCTTGATGCTGAACCACATCGGGAGACGATTTCTGGTGTGATCGAGAGATCCCTGAATCTGCGAATCCAGATTTGCTGTGGGGTGTGTTAATGTGTGTAATGTGCTCTTACTGCTGGAAGTGAATGGCAACAGCCAGAGTAGCAAGTGCTGGCACTTGCCAGTCGTGTGTGGCGAGGGCCTCTTCCAGAATGCAGGCTTGCCTGCTCTTCAAATTGAGCGGGCACGAGCAAGCTTTGTGAGAAAATAAGCGCAATTCGCATTCGCATCCGGCGGCGGGCTTTCTGGGTCTTGGCCAGGATGCTTCGACCATCTAGAAAGTGTGCATCATTCGGGATTTTCCTTGGATTTGGTGAGTTCGGTGGTCGTTGCAGGTTGGCCTTGGGTGCAGTGTCCGTAAGCGGCCGCTGATGTCAGCATCGCCATCGACTTTCTCAATCGTTGTTTCCACCCATGCAGCAACTATGCTACGTGTCGGACCCGTCAGTACTTCATCATTCACAGGTCGATTCTTCCGTGTCTAGTGAAGATCTTGTGGAAAGAGTCCATGTTTGTCGTAAATAGGCTTGTGGCGAGACCGTAAGGTTTCTACCGGCACGCCGGAATGGAAGATCAAGACTGTTCTGGAACAGTAGGTCTTGGTGTCATGATGTGTCATGCATAGGCTGCATAGAGTATAATTGACAGAGCTGGAATCCACCAGTTTCCTTGGCAGTGGAGTGACATCGTGGTATCTGATACATGATGACGATGAGAACGTCAGATGAGTTGGAGAGCTGAACATTCGTTTCCGAACTGCTAAGCAATGTGGCAGAAGCTTTTGCCTGCCACAGCAAAGCGCTTGCAACACCCTTTCTGTGGTTTGAGAGCCGTAGCGTGGGCACCACTCACGAATGTCGCACCTCCATTTTGAATACGAAGCCTTGCTGCGCTCTCAGCCGCCAAATGTCAACCTGAACAGTCAGGGGTGGAGAAGCCGTCGGCCGCAAAAGCCATTCAAAGCTTTCGTACCTTGTATGCTCTCCTCCCTGGGGACAGTTCGGGTAGAAGGCTGCACGGTACCGGTACAGGCGCCTCTGGTGCCGGGCGCAAAAGCCTCCCTTTGGCCCCATTTTGGATCCTGGACTGCTTCCGGCCTAGACCGTTGCACTTATCTCAAACTAAACACGAGCAGTGTTGAGCTTTCCTCAAAAACATAGAGTTGCAGATGATTTCGTATCTGCCCTATAGCAGTCCAGGATTGGCAGGCGGCCAAGCGCGATAGGTGATACGAGCTGAGCTGCCGACCCAGAAATCCTGCAGCCTCCAGACTTGACCCAAGTCCCGAGCAAGCATCCTGCAGAAGCAGCAAAGCAACAATCAGCCGCAAGTGCACGCAAGCGGTGCAGCAGACACCTTGCTGAGATCCGTGTGATGAAGTCCACACGAACCACATGAACTTTCACTTGTCTTGCGCGGCTCTAGGCAGCTCTCGTACACCTGAAGTCCTCTGCATTGAGATGGTGTAGTTTTGGGGATCCGTATCTCGTGGCAGAGGCATGGACTTATCGAAAACTCGCGCATGCCAGTGCTGGCATCCTCAAACAACAGCAAAATAACAAAGGCCAACCTGGCAAGCGCGAGTTTCTGATAGGCTGAGCGGCTCAGTTTGCGAGCCTTTAGGGGAAGGAGGGGCATGCTGTCCGACCATCGCTTGTGTGTTCAGATCCTTCTTATGCTTCAATTCCCTTCTCTATCTGAAAGCACTTTGTGCCCCCCATGTTAAGTGTTTGTTTTGGTATCATGGCGGCCGGAAGCCTGCGCCCACGCAGCCCACCATTGAACAGTGTACAGCCTGGCTGCCAATGTTGACGTGTTGTCCTGGTGAGTGGTTTTCGAAGGGATCTCGTCAGTCTTCTCAGGTTTTGATGCTTTGCATGAATACGCCAACAGAATTAGTGAGCACGCCTCCTTGGCTCTTCGGCTTTGTGGATCGATGTTCCGGCTTGTCATCTGGAGAGTGTTGTGATGCCTCATGCTCTTTCAATCATGCCATTGCAAAACTGCGTCGTTTGCGACAGGCACCTTTTCGATCCATGCAGCAGAAGTGAACACGATCCAGGTCCAAAGAGCTGTGTGGCACTCGTTGCCAGGTAAGAGGTTCGCTCGGAAGCATCGCAAGGGGAAAAGGGGCCATAGCCCTGTCGCAAATCTTTTGCTTCCCTTTTTGTCCCGTTGGTTCTGGATGCACATGTGCAGCTCCTATTCTGTAGCCAGCTGGCTCAACCTGGGCGGCGGCCCACTCCTTGCCCGAAGGCCCGAGTTCGGGCAAATCGGGCAATCCAAACAGGCCCAGTTCTGGGCTTCCGCCTGATGCCCGGTTGTACGGCATGTCTTAGTCGTCTTAGTCTCAATGTCGTGCCGTGCTACTTAGCGTGAGTCGCCGGCGGGGTCTTTTGATGCAAGCTGCCTCTGAGGAGAACGAACAGATTCTTTGCAGGGGACCTAGCTGCTGCATGCTGCTTCGCTTTCAGGCTTGCTTGAGGCTTAAAGGATCTTAAAGGTGCAGGCGTCGAAGCCCATGCAGAGCGAAGGTCGCCATGTCCTTAGCCGTAGGAGAGCGGCCGAGGTTAACGGAGATGTATGGCTGACCTGCCATGTTGGACTCCTCTCGAGCTGGTGAAAGGAGTAGATGCAGCAGCAGCAGCAGTCGCTGCCGTTTTCCTAGTCCCACGTAGTCGGAGTAATCGTCGTCGTAGTCGCAGTCGCCGTGGCAGTCACAGTCGCAGGCGTTGGCGTAGTGGTAGTAAGTCGTCGTAATCGTCGTCGTAGTAGTAGCAGAGCAGCAGCAGAAGCAGCGGCAGCAGCAGTGCCATTTCAGTAGCAACCACGGGTCCTGTCGTGGTCTACCGTGTGACTGGTGGTGGTATTGGGACTAGTCGATGTCGGTCGGTAGCTTGCCATAGCAGGAGCTATTGAATCATTTGCATCCCGCCGTCCAGACTCACAGCTTCGCCATGATTTGCCAGGTTATGGCTCGGGACAGTACCAGCAGGCCTGATATCCGAAATGAAGAGGAATCAAAATTGAATACTTCCAGTCGCGGGCACGACCCAAACAGGTCTTGCTCCAGTTTGCAAATTCTTCTCGGGTCCTCGCACAAGGCATATGGCAGCCTGCCTGGTCCCACCAAGCCAAGTTCTCAGTTTCGCCGTCGACATTGAAGATCACGTGACGCAGGTGCTCTCTGTTGCATCTCTGAGGCGACAGCCGAAGGTAACTTTGCCTTTTCAGGGTGTCGCACGCCCAGTGGCACGGTTGCGTAGACTTGCCTGTTGTGGCGGCAGTGGATATGTCGAAGATGTGCAGCCTGCAGCCTGGTGAGTGATGCACGGGAGATATGAAAAATACAGGGGCACACAAGCGGCCGTTTCAGCGTTGTCTGTGGGGGGTGTGCCGCTTTCGCTCGTCAAAGCTCGTTCAGAGTTCTCGGCCAATGCTGCATTGGCATCCCGATTTGGTCCGTGGACCTTCATGTCGTCAGACAGGGACAGGTTTGTCAGGATGACGCTCAGATCCCATTTTGACCCCTCGCAAGGCTGCTAGTTGTTGCCATTCATTGTCCTTCCATCCCAAACAACATTCAGGTGCAGCACTGAAAAAGCTGAAGGGACAGAGAAGAATCCGGACAGATGTAGTTATCCAGATTCGCAATTCAGCCGGGAAGATGGCCGCCGTGACAGAAATTCAAGCGAGGTGTTCCTGTGCTGGTTCATCCCTAGCGTCGTCTTCGCAGCAGCATCTCTTCTGCACGAAGGTTCCAACGCTGTCCGATGCTTTAAGGCTTTAAATTTAAGGCCTAGGCATTGCAATCGGTTGTTATCTTTGCGGGGAAGTCGGAGTCAGACCGGGAGACTGGATCGGAGGAACTCCACTGATTTTGGTGACAAATGCGCATCAAGCAAGGCATCCGGCCTGGCGCGGGGACCCTAAGCCCTTGAAGAGCTGCAGAGGGACATCCAAGGAAGAGGGTGACCCTTACACGAGATCGGAGCTGTGACTCAAGCACTGGTCAGGTCCTCCAGTTTGGAAACCCATTATCCCATCATTGTCTATGCAGCTTTTGCCCAGCTCTCAGTATCCCATCCGCGGTGGACGTTAAAATAAAGCGTAACAGGTGTGACAAACGAGAACCAGTAGACTTCCCCACAGGCAGCCCGACTCCCCAATGTGCCTTTCCCCCGGGCCCGAGACGCTCCTCGGACTGGGCTACTTGCTCTGCCTTCACATTATCTCCCTCATGCTGCGGAGGCCCAGCCTTGCCATGCCAGTAGACGGGTTCGTTGACAGCGCATCCTTCGCCAGAGATGTCCATGTAGCGCACGCTTCTGAATTCTGGCCTGCTTACTCAGCTGAGACTTGTTGTGACCGGAGAGGTACTTGGCAGGGCGAACGCGGGACACTTATGTCTTGAAACGGTCTTCACATTGCGGGTGAGGGCCGTTGTACTCTATCGTTTCCTGGCCACCGTCTTGATGGTTGCCAAAAGCTTTTTTCCATTGGCCACCTACGGTAAGCACCAAGCGCCGTGCTGCCAAGCTCTGCCAAGGACTGTGTTTCCCTTCTGGTACATCTTCCTAGCCGCTTGGGAATCGTTCAGAGCATAAGCAGAACGTCCGATCATCGAAACCGGTTGGACTTGCCGATAGTTGTACAGGCAGGCTGGCTGTTGCCGAGCCTAAAGAACAGCCTTGCTGCACGGATCGAGTCATGTCGCTAAATGCACGAGACGAGGGGATTGCGCTGTCAGTGGCGCTGGTCCTTTCCGTCTGCTTTGCACGCTTGCAGCTCGATTGCAACGAGTTGCTTCGTTGTAGAAACTGCTTGGTAGATGGCTTTGTTTCTGGTTCTGCTGGTAGCTTTGCTGTACTTTTGTAGCATCGAAAAGTCTCCCGAAACTAGATCTCGTGATCTGAGGAACTATTCCAAAAACATGCTTGCGCAGGGGTCCCAGGTTTGAACAGTTTCACTCTGCTCCGCACTTCCTTCTCGGCTCGGTCAGAGCCACGGCACGGCTCTGTGCATTTGCTGGAGGTCTGAAACGCTGCATCGGTTGGCTATGGCATCCAATGTCGTGGGGACCTTGATAGCCTGCATGCAAACTCAAGACGAATCTGGTTGTAACATGTTTCAAAGGGCATGCGACATGATGCGACATGCCCTTAGGATCCAGCTGCCGACTCAAGTAGCCGATACTTGGACATCGGCCGCCGCATCCTTGGACTGGCTCCGTATGCTCCGTGACATGAATCACTGATGCTCTTCTTTGCTCCGCTTGGGCGAGGCGTCGAATTTGCACCGGGTGCTCAAATCGACGCTGGCAAGTACATAGGCCAGCCCAGAACTAGCTGATGTTGGTTGCCACACCAAGCAGCACTAGGCTTCAAAGTTCAAACACGGAGTTGAACACGTGCGGCTCAAGATGCAATTGCATGCTTGCAGGTTTCAAGAACAGCGATCTCTATTGTGTAGCGCCCATCATCAACAAGAATGCCACCAAAGCAGCTCAGCAGACATGGAGCGTTCACCATTGAATCGCCTTGCCGCCGTAAGTTTTATCGGTATATCAAGATGCGAAGTGCCACATGACATGAGCAGACTTGCAAGAAGCTGGGCCACAACCGCTTACTTTGCCACTGCTGAGGCCCCGGCCAGCTACGACTATTGGGCTGTTGGACTTAACTGCTGGTGCAAGCCCAAGCAAGCTACGCGAGTACGCAGCCTGGTGCAGTCTACAGTTTCGCATACCTTCTGCGCCCAGTGACCAAAACGGCTTCCGCTGCGGGGAGTACGACAAGCCGTCGGCGTTGGAGACCTCAGCTCGAAAGCTGTGAAACTGACCGCACCCAAGCGTCAGCTGTAGGCGAAGTGGTGTCCGGCTGCTGAACGAGGACATGGGAGGGGCCTTGAGCAGCGGCCTTGTTCTTTGTCGTTTCGAGAAAGAGAAAGAGATTTGCGAAAGAGTCAGAGGGTATCAAGTGTATAAGATCTGAGCCCGCATCTGCCCTGTCAGCTGTCCTCCTCGCTGACACAGACAGGAACAGCGGCAATTCTATGTCCTGGCAGTGAAGGAGGCCGAGGCCGTTCTCTGCGGCATGGCACGGCCAGGGCAAGCCTTGCAGTCCGCTTGCAGCGGTCTTGGACAGGCAACTTTCGGCATCACAGCTACGACACCCCTCTTCTTCTTCTGGGTGGAGGTGCGACTGCACGCTGCTTCTGCGCTGGACTTCGTGTTGGAGTTTTTGTGACAACTCTATCACGATGTCGCTGCGAGGACGCCAACGCCCTCCAAAAATCCTGGCAGGACAAGCATTGGGTCGGTCGTTGTCGATGCGACTCGGAATGGAAGAACTTCCCACTCGCTCCAGGACAAAGCGATGGAGTACTGGCTGCTGGCCTGCCTCACCTTCACCGCCTTCATGTTTGTTGCCACTGCCTTCGGCTCGGTCACACGGTCGGTTAATCCATCGCGGGAACCGCGAACAGGCGGCGCATGAGTCTTTCACCAAGGTGGCTGGAGTCGTATACTTTGAGTCCTTCTACGTGACCTTCTGGTGACGCGCCACGCTGTGATATCGGCAAAACGATGGGACTATCTGTTTCGCTTGAGGACATATTCGCCCAGTCATGTCTCCAGAGCATGTTGCACCGGCAGCTGTGATGAGCCACCTTGAGAGACCTCTTGACCGCCTTGGGCTTTGCTCTTTTTTTATGCCGCGAGTTTGTGTCGCAGATGGTAACCATGGGGCTGCTCAAGGCTCGACACAGCGATAATTGTGCACTGCCCAGAGGACAACTGGCCTGGCTGGCGTACGTCTTAAATCTAGAAACCAAGACAAAAGCTCACTCTGCCCACACACGTAAATGTCCTAAGGGAACAGTTGCAGTGTGTAGTTGTATGTAGGTGAATCCACTTGACATCTCCGCTGCCTGCGCGGCAGACGATGGGGCTGCTGTATGGCATCCTGACTTCGTTATCTCTGCCAGGGAGCGACAAGTTGTAGCGTCCATAGTTTTTAGATCCTGTTGGGTGGCACTTGTGATGTGGTCTTTGTGTGCTCTGCTTTCGGCTCCTCGGCATCGGCATCGTAGCGAACAGATTTTGCACGGAGGAACCAGGAGCGAATTCTTTACCGTACATAACGACCTTCGACATTTTTTCACCCCCCCGCTCCCGCCCCCCCCGCCACCGTCGCCACCCCCCGTCCACACACGCACAGACACTTCTCCACGTCAGAACAAATGTGGCGATGAGTCTGGACAAAGATACATGGCAGTATTGTGTGCCGATGGATGTGCTATAAAACCAGCGTGCACCACACTTTCAAAACCTAGCAGCCAAAGCGATTACGATTTAAAGCAGGGGCACTCGGCTAGACGAAGGCACCTCGCCCGCGCTCTTCTCGAAGAGCCGTTTCGGAGAGGCAGGAATCCGGTGCTGTAGCATACCGCTGGAAGATTAACGGTGCTTGTCTTAACGGCTGTACGACGAATCGCGGCTCATAGTTGCACACTGGGCTCACCGGCTAGTTGGCAAAGGAATGTCGGGTAAGCAGCACCATCTGGGATACGGGCGGTGATGGGAGACCGACACAGCGGCTAGGATGCCAGCATTCCCGGCCACGACTTTCCACAGTACCATGCATCCAGCAATATGTGGTCTGATGCAGGGCGCGAAAGCCAAGCGGTTGTGCACAACCGAGCGGCTCGCAGCTCACCTGCTGCTGTCGGGGCCAGGGCTGTCTTGACCAAATCCATGACGTCTGCTGAGCAATGTGTCTCTTGCATCGCGGGCTGCTTTTTCCAAGCTTCCCCGTCTGCAGCCATTTTAACTGAAATGTTTTATCTTTCACGTCAAAGCAAGGCGGACTTTACATGCCCAAGCTAAATTGGAGCCACATTTCACGGTCAGAGGGATCTTGTACTTCCACTTTGTAGGTTTGCAGAGGTGGACAGAGGAGAAAGCCCAAGCTGTGGATTTGGATGCCGTTGCTGCACCTCGAAGATGAAGAGGCAGCCCAGCCGTTTTGCTTTCGCTTCCTTGGTCCTCTCCTGTCGGGGAGAGGTGGGCGACCTCGTGACCCATCTCGTGGAGACCTTCCGAAAGGCGTCAACCAGCCGGTACCGTTTGCTTGCTTGCCAGCCCCGCACTTAATCGAGCAGTCATGTGACTTTGCAACTGTTGCCCAGTTTCGAGAGCAAACGCGTTCATGCCGATCGACTCTGGGCAGGGGGTGAACAGTTTTATCGAAGAGCTGGATGCGAAGCTTCGGCATCCTGGTCGCAGAGATGGTATATGTCAACAGCGACGAGCCTTTGGTGTGGCCACCGTGCATCGCACGCCAGATAGCCCGTTGTCGCCATTTGTAAATCACTCCACGCACACAGGAGTGACAGCTGGCCAGTCCAGGATCCGAAGTGAAGTTCCCGGACTCATTACACCGCAGTCAGACAGCAACGTAAGTCTTGCTGTACAGCGGGAAGGTGATATAAGGTGATGGCGTGATGCTGACTGTGCTGGCAGCTGTCCGTGCTGCACGATGTGGGCAGGTATGAGTTCGAAGCCCTGGAACGGAAGGAGGTCCAACTTCGCGTGGTGGCTTGGCGTGAGTTGATGGGTCAGGGCTGTCCATGCTTTCTCGACCATGCACGAGCATCAGTTCAGATGTGAACGTTCTGTTTCAGGGCAGTGTGTCTTGAACCCGCTGCAATTCCGGACATCCATTTGGCACAAGTCTCAAAGCCTCTACACAGCATGTATTCAGTACTGTTGTTTCAGGAGAGACAGGCGCTGGATGAGATGCGAAAGTGTCTGCGACAGGACTGGTTCTGGCGACATAGGAGAGAGAAAGAGATAGAGAGAGAGAGAGAGAGAGAGTCGGAAGCGTCTCCACAAAGCCCCATGACAAATGGGGGGCCCATGTGGCCGGGGGATCTGAACCCGTCCCCCATGCCCTGTCGAAGAAGAGAGCGTCATCAAGTCCACGCGCAGAGAGACGCTGGCACCTCTTCACAGCATTCAGCTCACATTCCGCTGGGGGCCCGGGCCAGCAACTTGCGGGAGGCTCGGAGTAATCGGGGGCTGGGTGCATGCAAACACTTTCTGTTTGATTACTGGGTTCGTCCTCTTCAATGAGTACACTGAGCCCTCGCTTTTCTCCGATTTTGTCTCACGCGACGCCAGACTCGGACATCAGCGTAGCGCTCGCGCGCAGGGTTTGGCGTCTTGAGGCCCTGAGCCCACACGCCGTGTAAGCAAGCAAGCAAGAGAGAGCGCGCTAGCGCGCTGTTGGGGGCCACCCCCAGCCCTGGAGAGAGAGGGTAGAGTTATTGGTTCACGTTAATGGCTGAGTTGGCATCCCTATGCATGTTTTTGCTTCTACGACCCCCACAAGGCCCCGAAACAGGGGGGTGCCATTCGGCACGGGGTGCCTAACTCGCACCCTATGCCCCGGAGAAGAAGAAGAGGGTAGAGAGAGAGAGAGAGAGAGAGAGAGAAAGAGAAAGAGAACACAACCCCGGTGAAAGAAAGCAAGACAACAGCCGAGCCAGACGGGGCTTCGCCCCGACGGAAAGTCTAAAGCCTGTCAAGACCCGCAAGTGCGCGTCCGCGCGTGGAGGGGAGGAGTGTCCGCCGTGTCCGCCTCCTCCTCCTCCTTGCCTGGTAGAGAGAGAAAGAAACACCGTTGCGTCTGAGCTGCTTGTCAATTTGTGCTGCACATGCTTACATGCAATGTGGTAGCGGTTAGTAGCAGTGACATGTTGGCTTAATCCTGACGCTGTGTGACCACAAGCAGCGCACTACAACTTCTGGTTTCTTTCGCTTTGCTTCGACACTTGATCACACTCGGGGGACTTTTGCCATATTTTGCCACTCTTTCGTACAGCTGAAACTCTGGGGAGTGAACCTTTCTATTGTTCCTCAGATGTCTCAGCTGGGGCTTCACGCTCCCCTACAAGGGCGCTTAAGCAGGGTTGAGCCGTGTTGAGCCAATCGGCTCTGGGAGCCATTCTGGCTCGAGGTGCCACGAGGAGGAGGACGTCCGAACCTACCTGCACTTCCCAACAAGCGACAGCAGTCTAATCAACGGTTAGAACGTTGTTGCGAATTGTTGCAGTCAGCGCATCTGAGCCTTGACTCCCTCTAAACCAGCCTGCAGTATGCGGGCAGAGAGACAGCAACTTCGTTGCAGCTCTTGGCAAAATGGGCCCTAACAGCCAAACGAAGCCGTGCAGCGTGAGGGAGGGATGGAGTAGGGGAAGGAGGAAGGAGGGAAGGAGGGAAGGAGGGAAGGAGGAAGGAGGGATGGAAGAAGGAAGAACGGAAGAATGGAAGAGGAGGGAAGGGGAATCCAACGGAAGGGGACCCCAGCTTGCGCGCAAAAGAGCGAAAACAGAGTTCGTCTGTTTTGGTCCAGTGGTTGTGTGCTAAGATTATGGCCACGCTGTGATTTCGAAGTCTTAACGCTGCTGCGGCGACTTCCGTTCTCGTGCGCAACACCGATCGACGCTTCTTGCCACATTTCTGAAGGAGCAAGATTCCTTAGAGGCGTGCAAGCACCGACATGGAACTAGGCAGGGTGGACCTGCAAAACATGCGAGTTTTTCGGTGCTTGTAGACACTGCAAGAATCGTGCATGCCCCACCACCAAAGCTGGACATATAGGCCCTGAACAGGAAAACCCAGAAGCAGATGAAAGTTCGCTTCAACGACGATGACGAGAAACAGATCGTTGACCCGCAGATCGCATCGGAATTTCTGGTCAACGAAGCTTGCCTACAGTAAACATGGCACTGACTTCTATGTGAGCACATGGTCGCTTCGCAGGCACCTGAACCTGAGCCTAGCCCGGGCGACGAAAGCGAAAGCCGCGAGGCTGGGACGGGGCCCCACTCGGGTCTCGGTCTCGAAGTTGCCTTCTCAGGACAGGAGCGGAAGATCCCCGCTAACACACCGTATATCGAAGCCCATGACACCAGAAGTTTCAGCTTTCGACAACATGCTTCCAGTGCCACGACTGTGGTGGAGTTCTCCACCCACTGACAAGACGGACATATCTCGACTTGCCCTTTGCCTCTCTTCTGAGAGGCTGCCCTGTTCTGTCGACAGAGCCGCTTGGCAAGACGAGTCGTGAGCAGCCGGCAGTCTGCTCGCGTGCCGCGTTGCAGGTCATCTCTCGAGCCTCCATCCCTGGTCAGGAAACCCCAAGCCCAGCGAGACAGCAGCTCATCGTGAATTCAGCCGTGCTGCGAGTATTCAGAACTTCACCAGTAAACCCTCTCCGATGGGTGTTTCTTTTCATAAAGGCGGCTGTCCTTGAAGCCTGAATGAAAGTACTGTACTGAGAGTCGCGGGTTGAATTGAGCCAGCATGTCCCGAAGCTCTTGATTGGGGAATTTGCGGGCCCAGCGCTGGAACCGTTATGTCGACACCATTGACATATTGCATGTCTAGAAGTTAACTCACTGTCGTTGGACTTGAGCTCACTCAGGTCACCATTGCTGGGTGCCAGTACGCCGTTCTGCCTCTTGGCCAGAATCTCCCGCGGTCGAAGGATCGCAGCCTGTAGCACAATTTTGCTAAAGTGTGAAAGCATAGCTGATGTTTCTCCATCGTGCAAGTCAAGGTCCTAGATGAGGAGTGTAGTACAGTACTAGTCTATTTAGATACCACGGCCGATGGCTTTGCAAAAGACCTCCAACAAGGCCGTCGACAAGCCCAGAAGATGAGGCAGCAGGCTTTTATGCTTTGCCCGGTGAACGCCGGCAAACAGGGCAACCGTAGGCAGACGATGCTGTATGCTGACCTGACCTCCAACATCCCCCATCTTCCATGCTCGCAGACACGGCCGCGGCTCCGTGGCACCCTGATCTCAATACCCAGCGGCTGGTCCTTGCTTTCGACATCTGCCGCTTGGCTGTGGGCCGAACCGGGAGAATCGTCGAGCATATCGACGTGAGGTGGACGGCTTCGAGTACATTCTTCAGCAGCTGCAGCTTGGTCGGAACAGTGCGTCCAGTGAATGCCCTCCGGCAGCGCGAGATTTGAGCATCGAGGACAATGCACTGCTGGGGTACTCCGTTGATCGCCATCCAGAGCCAGAAGGCCATGGCTCTAACTCTCACGGCCACGTCGGTTGCGCATCTTCTTGTGTGAAGTAGATCTTTGGATGTCTGTCGGCATGGCGGCATGGTGTTATCCTGCAAAACCGCACTGTTGCAAGTTCGGGGATCGACAGAGCTTCCGCAACCCATCCCTCTCTTCGAGCCTTGCCAACAGCAATCTGACCTCGTTTCAAGCTTGTTTGCAGTGCCATGCCACTTCATTTACCAGGACCCTCAACTGTTCGACACCTTTCGGACGGCTCTTTCAACCAGCAGTCGAGCAGGATCGAGGTTTCTTGGCAGTGGATCCGGCGGGGCCTAAAACGGGTCAACATAATTCAGTCAGCAGTTCGGGGCTCGGAATGGCTGGCGCTCGGGGCTTTCCATTGTGCTAGTATTCTGGGGCCACATGGTGTTTAGTGTGAGATAGGGGCCGCAGGCAAGAACGAAAATGGTGCAGCAGAAGGAATCACTCCGCAGAAAACCAACAAAGCAGCAGAAGGTATCGTGCGGACTCTCGCCACGCATCTCACGCATCTGTGGCGCCGTCGCAGCGGCGAGGCGCTCAGGCGCCGCGGTCCAGATTATAACAGCTTTTGCGGGTTTTCGGGAATCTGAAGGTTACGATCATTAGCAGGGCATTCTGGTACATCCCACACACTGGCGAACTCAGCCTGAAGTTTGGTGGTGGCGGTACATGTCAGACGGCCTCAACCAGCAAACAGTAGCTGACGGAAAGCCTGATCGGAATTGCACAGGATCGGCCGCACCTGCGATTGAACCACGAATTCGGTCGACTAGTAGCTTGGCTGGTTTGGGCTGTGGAAAAGTTCGCTGTGAGTGCCGGACGGACAAGGAATCTCTTTACCGGTACGCTCAGACATCCCACCGTAGACCTCTCAACATTTAGATCCAGAAGTCATCCCTGCTGCTCAGGTGATCTGCAAGAGTATCAATGGGAGCACCACAGCTGTCACGGAGACAGAATAACATGAATAACCCAAAGGTTAAGTGGTTTCGGCTAACATGTGTTCAGAAAGGTCGATGGGTTGTAGTTGTAGTCATACTACATGTGTTGACATGCTGTGGCTCTTATTTTACACCTTTTTGCCTTTTTAGCATTTGCCATTTTGTGATGATTGTGATGCTTGACCGTCTACAATGACGTGGATAGCGCTTCGCAGAAATCAGAGCCATCGTCAGGGAAGCACCATTAGCACTGCAGCAAGCTGCAAGCTACCTGTTCTGGCTGACTCGTCCGAACCCCTGCTGTCAACCTGTTCTACGTCTTCACGATCGTTTGACTTGTAGACTCTTCATGCTTTGAGCTGGAGTGCCGATGGCCATCCGATGGAGACGAAGTTCCAAGTTTCGCACAGTCCGGCCTCACCTGTACTCTGGAATTGTAGCCCTTTGACTGAAGCCGGACTGTGGCAAGACGCCCGGTTCTGATGGAACGGGACGGGACATGTCTCCATTCGGGTGCTTCCCTTCTGCTGCCAGCAGCCCATTTTTGGAAGGATGTCGGGGGGGCGGGGTGTGTGTCCTCTCGAGGCAATACCTCCCCCACCATCCAAGCAGCCTCAGCCCTGAGATTGCCTTCGTGACCTGTGCAAACCTCAGACGTTTCGGCAAGCTCGCAAGGCTTTGTTTCGTATGGATGTCTGTGGAAACACACGGCTTGGCTGCCAGACAGCCTTTGCTTGCTTGAACTTCGGCGATACTGGCCACCCTGCTTGTAACCAAGTGGCTACCCCTCATGCCCTGCCAACCCAAGCTTTCCACAGTCGTTCTGCCCCAAAGAGAGGCTCGCACTGTGCCAGAGGTCTTCAGAAGGCCTAGGGCCAAGGACCATTGATAGCGAGTGAGTCTGCTGGAGATGCGACTGTTGTACCAGCCGGAAAGCTGAAGACCCCACCGGCGCTTCCGCATCCATGTTGCAGCCTTGTGGGCAGTGTCGGAGCATGAGCTGCAACAAGCAAGATCGTTTTGCCATACTCTTCGTCTGCAGACAGGCCGGTAAGCCGCATTGGCCGGTGGTGGCTGCTCGTGTCAATTTGGGGGTTGATTGCAGAATAGTCCTCCCATTCCCCTCGGAGGATGGTAGGAGCCAAATCCGCAACAGCCGGAAACACTTGGAATCCCTTCTAGTTGTCCACCCAATGTAGTTTATTATGTAGAAGTGGTTACTGATGCAGTTCGTGTGACCAGTCTGCGCATCTTTCGAGAGATCAAAGTCAAGACTGCCACCTTGCCAGCCCCCAGAGAGGCATTGAAGTGTCGCGATTGACGGGGTCGGTCTAAGTATGACCAAGGTTGTCGACACGAAGGTCGTTTTTGAGCGTACAGAATCGTTACACTTCTGTGGAGAGGGGACTGGACAAGGATGGCCAGCCACGGGCAGAGAGGAGAAAACAAGTGTCTTGAGAGGGCAGCGAGATTTGAGGAGATCTGGGAGCCGTTTTGGATGGTTTTTGTGAATTTCTCAAGTTGGCACGGACTCTCCGTCGCTCTTGCTCTCGCTCTCTGGGTCTCGTCGTCGTGTGTGATTCTAGCACCTTGGTCTGTCATGTTCCGTTCCCGAGCGCAGGATCAGGAGCTTGTTGTGAACTGTGAGAAAGAGAGCGAGAGATCATCGAAACTAGAGCATATACGAGGCCAAGAGGGGCGCTGCCGTCCGTCCAGGCGGGCTGTGCAGTGTCTGCAAGATTCCGGAGTGGCAGGTGGTTACGAAGCATCGCCATGTTTCGTCTTGTGTTCTGCCGCCTGCAATTGCATCCCGAGGCTGCTGGCAGCATCGCAGCTGAAGCCTGAGCAAGGGAAGCTCGAGAAGCCGGTGAAGCCCGAGAAGGCAAGGGGGAAATCAACACCCCTTTGATGGAGCTGTTGGGACTTCTGGGTTTGCCCGGCTAAAGCTACGAGGTTTATTCCTTGACTACTCTCTCCCCGAGTTGCTTCGCTGCCCACAACCCTCGGTCTGACCTGCAGACTAAAGCTGCTTTACTGTAGGGCAGCAGAGATGGCGGAATTGATTAGAGTTGAGACGTTAAACATGTGAGAGTATATAGGGGGTCAGCAATTCTCGCAGTGCTAGTTAGGTGCCCGCAGCTTGCTTGGTAGCTCCGTCCCTGCAATAGAAGCACAGCTTGCAGGGTCCAGATTTGGTCGCTCCGGTGCCAACACGAACCACCGTGCCCGTCCAAGAACCCAAGCGCTCCTCAAAGGATATTGTGCGCCGCGCGTATCCGAACACTGCAAAAAGATGCAAAAATAGCACCGAAAACAGACTAGCCAGACGCAGGCCTCTCTTCCAGGCTGCCTGGCTTCGCGCGAGGCATTGCTGAAGCAGCGCCTGGCATTCTTTGCAGATGCGCAAGGCTCTTTCGGTGCAGATTGGTTTTCTGTTGCTGTTTGCATGCAAGGTGACAAGTTTGTGCCGCTTTCCCTAGCAATTTCGATTGTTTGTAAACTACAGGGCTGAGCTTCTTCCATTGACCCAGACATCTTGTCGCCTGATGTTCCCACTCCACAATCCTTCCGTCCTGAATTTCAGTTGCACCATATTTCACTCTCTATCTGATTGCAGGCAGCATGAAGGCCGCTTCAACACGAGTCCAAGTTTTCAACCTCGATTGACAATTGCGGCATCGTTGCAACACTTTGCATAGGTCTCGGTTGCGTCTTTGGCTATTTCAGGAGATGCACTCCCGAAGAATCAACACATGATGACTGGACCACTCAGCAGGGCAAGCAAGTACGAAGCAGAGTCAGCCCTGAGTTGTCTCCAGGCCGGCACCGTGCACTGAATCTCGCCTCTGCCGGGGCCTCTGAGTGTCAGAACGGGGCCGGGGAGGAGGTTTCCTGGTCGGGCCTGAGCAGCTCCGCTTAATGCTGGATGTAGCCGCTCCCGGATGGCAACAGATAGAGGCACAGAGCGGAATGCACCGATGCCCAATTAAGTTTTCACATATGGTGGCCTTGGCTTACCACATTGTGTGCCACTGAGGCCACGTTGCAGGTGTGGAAACAAAATGTCGCCAGCAGGCGCCAGGGGCTCGCCACAGGGTAGTGATACGGCTTGTCAACTTCAAGCATGGCCGACTTGGAGTTTGGAATTGCGGACTCTGAGCTCCGGCACATAAGGTCTTCTGGCGGCTCAGAGTGATGCAGCATTCTACAAGAAACGTTCGGACCCTGACGGGGCATGCAATGCTGCTGCCGTCATACTTGAGAACTAGAGCAAATTCCTCATGCAGGGCTATGTTGAGAGTGAGTATGAACTTGCTTGATCAGGTCTCCAAGAAAAATGCGCCAGCGCCTGCCAGCAGGAGGGATGATGCCGGCTTGAGCGTTCCTGACAATCCTGACGCGTAAACTAGAGCGCTGGAGTTGCTTAGCAACTCCGTGACCCAACGATTAGACCGATCAAGCGCAGCAAGTCCTTGTCCCAACAGTGAACCAAAACGGATGCTTGAGTGTGTTTTGTTGTTGTGCCAACACAAGTCACAAACGCATTTGAGCGCTTTTGTATCATGGGAGACAACAATACAGAACACACACCCACACAATTTTCTTTTATGGCGCTAACAACATCCTCCTCGCATGCAAACCAGAGCGCTGGAGACCGTAGTCCAGAGGCAGCTGCGCGGCGTTGGGCTTTCGAGGCGAGAGTCACAGCTTCTCTTGCGGTACCGCGATTCAAGAGGAGGGCACTGGTTGCACATGGGCTTTTGTGATTTCCAGGCCGGAGCCTTGGCTGCTGCTTCTCGCACTGCACTCCAGTGCCGATGTCTGTGCGCGACTCAGCTCGCTGATGGTGCGTGCAGGTGATGATCCGGAGCAGAAGTATGATGGACTGAAATCCGGACCGCACTAAGAATGCTGCGAGGAGTCTCTCCGTAACTCCAGGTTGCAGAATGTTCCGAGAGCGACTGCTCGGACTGCCTGTTTGGATTTCCTATCGCGATGGCCCATGGTTCATGAGGAGTCGTGGCTGTTTGCTTCCTGCTTCAGGCAAGCTTGGCGGTCTCTAGCCCGAGCACGATTCCGCGACGTGTCTGCAGAGGACGCAAACCGACGGTTCTGGGAGCGTGTCCAGCGCTGCATGTGCACCCTTGAGGAGTACAGCTCGCTGCTCACGGCGCATCTTGAACATAACGAGCGCTGCCTGCGAGTTCTCGAGGTCGGGATTTGCGGTGCATGCCTGAACTTGATCTCCGGGACACTGAACAAGAGGGAACCATCGAAGTCCTCAGTGTGCCGTGCGTTGTGCAGGCTTGGGCTGTGGGTTTGGAGGCCGGCAGAGGTCAGTGCACTTCATCGATTCAGAAAATGCATGTGTATCTTATGTAAGTGTGAAGGTCTTGTGCATACCTTTCACAGCTGCTCATGCATGCATGTGAGTCATGTTATTTGGGAAGGCTTGTCTTGCAGCGCCATCTTGCCTTTGAGTCAAAGCATGTTTCCGTCACTTGCCAAACGTGTCTCATCACTTGTGCCGTTGGCCAGAATAGGTGCAATTTAGTTGTTGGGCATCAGTTCTGAATCGAGCAGTGGTATTTGGAGCCGCAGGCGCAACGGAGCAGAGTAGCAGCAGGAACTTGGACTCGTGCTACGCACTTCGGAGTCTCATGAGAGTCTCATGCATCTTGTTGGACGTGCGTTGCAACCGTACATGATTGCTCCTCTTTGCAGAAGGTGCAAGTAACTAGGTGTTACGAAGCAAGGCATCCGTACTTGTGTGGAGCTTCTTGCTAGGCATCTCTTGTTCGAGTATGCTTCAACGCTTGGTCAAAGCAGCTTGTGCCTGAGAGTTCGGGAGTCTGCTTGTGTGCACCAGCACAATCGCCCGGACCCGCCCGGGCCCGGTCTTCGAAGTCTTGGATAGTCTTGGTCTTGGCATTGCGAGGAAAGCGCATCGGTCAGCCGCAAGCGAGTGGACCTCAGTCCACTCCGCATCTTTGATGAAGCGTTCCGGAATTTGTCTTCTTTGATCATGCATCAGTGGGGACGTGCTTGGCTTGTCTGTACTGCTCCGGAGGCAGCTTTTGCGTTCGAGCGGCGTCGAAAGCGAACATGTCCCGGCCTTAGCCACAGCCGACGACACACGCAGCTGGAAAGTTGGCAAACACTTCTCTCGTTTGATCTGAATGTGGTAGGAACTGGATGACAACGTTTGATCAGGTCTTATTGGGGTTCTGCGGAGTTGGGCCATTCGGGCGAATTTATCCTGCGACACGCGATCTGCGAGCATACTGTCATCACAAGCCACGAAGACACGTCTCCAGCTGTCTTTGTCCCGTCGGCGACGCTTCTGCCCGCAGCTTTGGCTTCCGGGGGCATCGCAGCTGGGGTCTTGCATCCAGGCGAGGGGCTGTGCTTCCTTGTCTCGCTTTGACGGCCTTCTGCTTTCGCTGGCTCAGAGGCCGAATGGGAAAGAAAAAGACAGAGCCCGAGCAGCCCGAGGCCGAGCCGAAGAAGGCGCCAAGACGAAGACCAAGACGATAGCTCTCTGCGACGTCTGCTCTGCCTTGCAGGAGGCTGAGGCAGCTCCGGAAGATCCGCCGATTATCAAGGAGTGTATACCGGCCGACATACTGGGACAATTGGAAGTCGGATTGTTCACGTACGCAGGAGTTGAAGGAGATCGATGACAAGTACCTGGCAGTCGAGCGAGAATACGAGAAAGCTGTTCAGGACGCATCTTCCTTGTTAAGCATCACCCAGTCTATTAAAGGAGGGCTTGATGCGAAGGACCTAGGACCTAGGCCATCGCTGTGAGGACACTGCAAAAGCGTGCTATTTTTGTTAGAAGAGCCATGGGCTTGACTCGGCTCGGGTGTGGCAGTGCCCACTCCTGCCAAGAAGTGATGCATGCGTGAGATGCATAAACTGCATAAGCATTCGCAGCCTGTGATCCCGCGATCGCAGGAGTTGCAAAAGCAGTACTCTGCAAAGCAGCAGCCCTTCATTGATCAGAGGACAGCCATGTATCCAGAGTGTGGCGTCGAAATGCGGTTGACAAGTCTCACTGCAAGCATTGGCCAGGACACAGATCCTGACAAACATCGCAGCAGCCGAGGGTGAGGAGGTGATCGGGATGAGCAAAACGTGTTCGTGCTGTGTTGAGTCGTGTTCGGATTCTGAGGCCAAGGCCTCCGGCACGCCCGCCTTGCGAGGCTTCTGGAAGGAGGCGAGCGAGCGACGAGAGTGAGTCAACGGACAGTGCCACATGCAGAGCTCTGAGGCGATGAAGAATCTCCCGGCCCTCGAGGAGCACATTGAGGCAGCGGCAAGCTTCGCGCGCAGGTAGCATACTTGAACGTTCTGGATTGAAACGCACTTGTCTTCGAGCCGTGTGCAGGAATGGGACGAGCCAGTGCTCGACTATTGTACCAGACTCAGCTGCCATGCCATGCCATCCAGCAATCCGTGCATTTCGCGTGCGAGACAGTCGTTTGCTTTTCAGCTTGTTTGCAGAGCCCGAGACTTTGGCAGGCAAAGACATCACCAAAGCTTGGTTGGATGAAGCGGACCCTCCGCAATGTTTGTACGCAGCAGAAGTTCAGAGTTGCTTGTTGGGTCTGAGCCTCTCCAGTGAAGACTCGTGCACTAAATCACGAAGTTCTCAAGCGCCGGCCCGATGTGCTTCAGTTCACAGAATCGAAAGCGGCGTTACGAGTGGACGAGTGAAGCGGATCTTAAGATCCGGTAGAGTATGCAGCAGAGTTACTCACGCTGCATGAGCGAGTGTAATGTAGGGCGGCTTGGTGGCTAAGTGGAACTTGGTGGTGGAGGTGGTTGCGAGCAGTTTGCAGGACATCTCCAAGGGGTTCAAGCTGATTTTCCATTTCGTGGAGAACCCTTACTTCACCAACACGGAGCTGTGGAAGGACGAACAATTGGTAATTATGCTGTGTTGTAGTCGTTGATGTCAATGTCAGGAGTACCATGTTGAAGAAGCCTCACCTTACACGGGGGAAGTCTCTGCCAAAGAGATCAAGGCCTCAGGTCCATGCCGCCTTTCGCAGCTTTAACATGTGTACCGCGGAGGCTGCCGAGATTGACTGGAATGCAGGGAAGAATATCACTGTTGAGAAGGCTCCTGTGCTTTCTTGTCAGATTCTCTGCCATGCCACTTCACTACTGTGATCTCGGGTGCAAGATTGACATGCCATGGCATGTAGCTGTTCTCCTGAGCTTAAAACAATAAAGATTTTGGCTTCACCGCTCGTGATGAGGTGACGAAGAAAGTGAAGGGAGGAGGTTGGAGTCTCAATTGTTCACTTGTGCTAAATTGCTGTTCTGCGAGCACCTTCCGCATGTGCTGCAAAGGCCGGCCCCAACACAGTCTCAGATACGTGTAATGTCAATCGTAACATCCAGAGGCTAGGACGCAGGAGCCAACACCCAATGCTGTTTTTCTTGATCGATGGCAACTTATCGTGAAGGGTCTCAGTCTCACCACCTTCTTCCTTCCCTACCGGTTGCAGTCGAAGGAGCCAAGAAGGCCAAGCAGAAGGGCAAGGACTCGACCAAGTGAGCGACAGTTTGCTTCAGTTCACTCCGAACCTGGCTAAAGATCGCTCAAGAAGTATTCCTGTCAGCTTCGAGCTCTCTTCAAAGAGCGCACCACAGCGTTTCCACAATGACTGCATCTCTGGAATTGCCATTCATGGGAATGGCAGGAGAAGGAGGAGCCGCGGGACTCCTTTTTCCGCGGATTCTTCCGTATCCGCCTCAGTGCCCATGCAAGTTCCTGCAAGGACATGTTGCCATTGCAAAGCTCAGGAAACCTCAAAGAGGGAATGCCGATCCCAGATGTCGCGCCCTCAGCTTTCATACTTGCAGGGTCTCGAGACTTCAGAAGTAACACAACAGCTCTTCTGTGTCCCAAGAATCAATAGGAACTTGCCACGTGCTGCAATCTGAAGGAACCTGGATGCAACTGGTTTAGCTAAGGATGTGAACCTCGAGGATGCGCGAGGTTTGATGGAGGACTTTCTGACTTCGCTGCGATTGCAATGAACATCTTGCCATTCTTCAGTCGTCTGGCGAGTGGATCCAAGGTAGAATCCAAGACGCTCAGCACTGTGCCAGGATGATGACGACGATGACGAAGGGATGATGGAACTGCTCTTGGATGCTTGGTGGAAAGTACTGCACCGGGAAATCGTCGTGGGCTGTATCCTAAGCAAGCCTGCTTTCAACAGATGAAAGCCTGAGGAAAACGACTACGAGATTGGCTGCTGTGTTGGCCACCCAGACAAGCATTGCTTCATGCTGCACATCTGTCGTGCTACACCGGCTTTTGTGTCTGTCGAGAACGAGGTCCGGGACCAGCTCATTCCTTTTGCTGTACGCTGGTACACTGGAGAAGCGGCTCCCGAGGCAAGTCTGGTAGTAGTGGCCGCCTTGGCGATAGTATGGTCATGATGGTGGCGTGGGTCGTAGGACAGTGGACAGCAGTCAGAGGTAGAAGTAGTCGTCGTCGGAGGAGGAGTAGGAGGAGCCGTCGTCGTCGTAGTGGTAGGAGCGGTAGTAGTACAGTGTAGTGGTAGTAGAACTAAAACGTCGTCGTAGTCACGGTCATCGTAGTAATGGCAATAGCCATGGCCATGGCGCGATGGCAGTAGCAACAGCGCCAGCCACAGATGGCCACAATAGCCATAGCAATAGTAGCAGTAGCAAGGTACAGTAGGGTGCAGCAGGGTAATGGTAGCAGTAACAGTAACAAGCAGTAATAGTGTACTAGTAACAGCAATAGTAATGAAACTAGCCAGTGGTAGTGCTAGTAGAACAGCGACAGTACCGCCGCTCACGAACCAGTTATGTTTTGGTGAGGGCACCCTCGATTTCCTAAGTTTGAAGGGTATTTTCTTTGTCAAGACCAAAGTGTCCGGACTTGAGGTGGTGGTGGTAGTAGTAGCAGCAGCAGTAGCAGGAGGGGGCCATCCCGATGATCACTGTAAACGCTGCGCGTAGTGCGCCTCGGCCCGGCCAGGTTGACAAGCGCACATGCCCGGGGCGGGGGGGGGGGCATCAACGATTTTGAGGGCGTCAGTGCTAGGTGGTCGGGAGGGGAT
This sequence comes from Symbiodinium sp. CCMP2456, assembly GCA_905221635.1. Taxonomy (NCBI): domain Eukaryota; class Dinophyceae; order Suessiales; family Symbiodiniaceae; genus Symbiodinium; species Symbiodinium sp. CCMP2456. The sequence goes on along the minus strand of CAJNDV010015236.1, from coordinate 5,201 downwards.
GTAGGGCACAGTAGGGGTTGGGAACAAGTGATCCCCGTGAAAGCCTGCGACCCATCCGACATGGACGACTTACTTACTGCCCTGGCAGGACCATGGGTATGACGAGGACGAAGAGGTTCGCAGCAGTTGGAATCGAACACAAGCACATGTGTTGGACTTGTTCGCTCCAATGCTGAGGAGGACGAGGATGAGGACGAAGACGACGATGTGGTGACCTCGGTTTCAACTCCGCTTGCAGTTGAGCAGCCTGTCAATGGTTGCCGAACTTGAAGGACGAGGATGACGACGAGGATGAGGATGAACGCCCAAAGAAGGGATTCAAGCCGCCTGCAAGGAAGGCAGGCTCAGTCTGTTGCATTGGCAGAGTTCTTGAAGCACACTGACAATGTGCCGTCGAAGCGCGTGTCGCAATGCCTCGAGCTGGCAGCTTTTGGCCCTTGGCTATGGGTATGAAGACGTCAGCTCGAAGTTCCCAGCAAAGTGCAAGAAAACATGCCTTGCACTTGCCCGCTGCCAGGGCAAGAAGGATGGGCCGCCTGGAGAGGCCCGACAGCACCTGGACACGCGGTATGTTCAGGTTGAGCGGTTGCACCTGCCAGGGCAAGGAGGAGTGCAAGCAGCAGTAGGACTTCTTTGAGCGAGGCGGGTCGTGCATGAAGTCAGCAGCCCAACTTCGGCAGCAACTGGAACTCTCGCATGCACGAGCTGTCCTGATTCATGGTGCCGTGCAGTGCATGGGCGTAATCTGAACTAGTTACTGGGGAGTAGCAGCAAGTCCCTTCAATTTATCATTTTGCACGGCAGGCTGTGTGGCCTTACTTGCCTTGTGAACAGCTCCGTTGGCGAGAGCTGTCAGCTACCAGTAGCACTATTCGGCCTCACGGCACTAGCTTTAAGTCGGTCTCCGTCCTTAGCGAGGCGATGCGAGGCGTTGAATTTGACTTAGCTTCATCGGTTGATTAGACTGGATGCCAAGTGGTGCAGCTTGCCCGGAAAGTGCGGCAACAGCCCTCTCCGGCCCAAAACTGTTGGCATCGCCTGCGGGGTACCTTGCGTAGCAGCGTAGGAAGACACAGTCACTCGCGGGCTGCGGAAGTATGTTACCCAAGATGGAAGGCTAGAACTCCTCAGTCATACTTCCGAGGCACGCAGAGCGCCATCACTGCAGCTGCATGCTGCTGCAAGTGAAGTAGGAGCGCAGAAGTGGCCTTTACTGAGCAGTTAAGGCCATTGGTAGGCGAGCCAAGTGCGGTGCTGCAGTACTTGAGCCTGGCAACGCGTGCATTAAGTAACTCTGACTCATGAACACACAGCACACAACTTGGCTCTGATGTCGCTGAGGAGCGGATCTTTGCCTAGAAGTCTCTGTGACGCTGGCAGTTGGCAGTGGACAGAAGCGCTTGAAAGCAGATGCAGCTTAAGTGTTGGGTCGGTGGGCGAAGTTGTTTCATAACTCGGGGCAGTGTAGGAGGGGGCGATAGGATGAGGCTGATGAAGCTCTGTTTGACTTCCCCGCCTCCCCTGAGCCAGGCTCGGCTAAGGCGGAGCGAGCGTGGCAGTGCACTACAGGACCTCTTGTTGTTCCCTGCCTTGCTACAAGTCCGGAGACTAAGAACGACAGGGACTCTTCGCGTCGATGGTTGCATTACGTATTGCAGAAGCTGTTCCACAAGCTTGATGCAAAATTGCGCACCTGATTCATGTCATGCTTACATAGGCTGAGGATTCAGGAACATTGGCAGATATTGGCAGCTACTAGTAGTTGATTCGTCCTGAATCCAACTTTCCAAGAGACTGCTTAGTGGCAGAGTCCGAAGCTCCGCGAAGCTACGCAGAGGAGGCCAGCGCAAAAGCCCGGCGCCAGGCGAGGTTGTCCTTGAGATCCCTGAGCTTCGGTTCAAGGGCGAGACTCCGCTTGGAGAAGCGCCGCTCCAGGCCGTTGCGATTCTTCGATTCTGGAAGTTGCAGGTCGAGATCGCCAGGCCGCAGTGGTATCCGTACATCTCCGTACCTTTTGAGTTGCTGATGGCATCGTCTTCGCTTGCCGCTAGGCGCAGAGCAGCGCAGGCCGCGGAGTGCCGGGCCATGGCCCTGGCTGCCGAAGACTTGCAATATCCGAAGCGCCTTTACTTAAGCCTCTGCCATTTTGCGAGAGACGCCTCTCGTTTCGTTTCCAAGGCTGCCATTCTTTCATGCCGAGGTGGCAAGCCTGCTGGCATCTTTTGACAACTGATACTCAAACTGTTACCGCTCCTTGCTTTGCTGTCATAGTTTCAAGCTCCATGCACGTTGTCGCGAGGTCGAATGCTCACGAAACTCTGTATCATGGCCTGGCGGCTGCCAAGTGCCAAGTCGTAAGATCTGCACGGCGTAATCGTGCGCGACACAGCAGTGAAGCCAGAATTCGCCGTGGAATGCCGTATTGTGTTCTAGGTTTCAGAGTGCGCGGCAGATGCGCAGGGAGACAGAGGCCTGCCTGCCTGCCTGGCTGGCTGGCTTCTCGCCTGCCTGCAAGGACGTGAGTATGCATGTATGTATGTATGTATGTATGTATGTATGTATGTACCACAAATATCGAACGAGGATGCCCTGGTGACCCTTCCTGAATGGCCATCCGATAGCAGGCTGTTGTACCCTTGCATTTTGACAAGCACTGGTCACTACCGGCACCGTCGCAATGTTCTCAGTCACTTCCCACCACAAGCCTGCTTGTGCTCAAAGGACAAGTCTTCCATTTCGAAATGACATGCAATGAATATAAACCGCTGTGCCAAACTGTGCTTCAGGAACCCATATCACAGGCGATGAACAAGATGGGGTCTTTGTTGTCACCTGATGGCTGCATGCACCGGTTGTTCTTGCTGTCTTTGATTTCGCAGGGCTTATTTACCAGCAGTGCATGCTTAGTCTTATCAGTACCGTGACCGAGAGAGCGGCAGAGCCGCCAGACAGAGAGCGAGAGAGGCAGAGAAGACAGCGACAGCGTCGACAGCGACACCGACACCGAGAAGGAGACAGAGACAGACCTGCAATTGTCGCCATGCTTCAGGGCGCCTCGGAGGCAAGCAGGCAAGTGACAGGGGTTGATCTGCAGAACAGTAGTGTAGTGGGGGACCGAGCGTTGAGGAGGTGTTAGGTGCACCGGCTGCTGTTTGCCATTCAGTGCTGCAGCTCCGTGCCGGAGCATAGAACAAGCAGGGGCCGGCCCTCTACTGCCCGCCTTGGTGTGTTCAGCAACGTGGACCACTGCGTGCCCGCAAGTGAGGGGGTGGGGCTGCCCTGCGTCTTTCGTGTGTGCAGAAGAGGAGGTGAGTTGGTGGTCACTCTTAGGCTGTAGAGAAGGAGAGGGACAAGGGGACAGCGACAGACAGAGAGGTGGGGGACCTTTTAGTGTAAACTGTCGTGCTTGAAGTGGCTGCCAGCCGGAGCAACGAAGAGTTGTACAAGCAGCAATACGCTGCGAGAGGGGGCATAGTTCAGGCACCAGCCTTAGTCTGCAATGGTGAGGCCCGGGGGATTTGTAGTGTTCATACAGGGTCGGGGGTTCTTGCGAGGCGAAGGCGTCACCATGTGAAACGCAGTCACAGACCGCAAAGACCAGTGCGCGTGCGCGCGCCGGGGGGGGGGGGCAGGGTTCTGCTCTCCTTTGGCTGTGATGAAGAACAGACAGAGACAGACAGACAGACAGACAAGAGACAGCCAAAGATAGACAGACAGGCACACAGATACGGCACAGCAACCCTCAATACGGGGGAACGCGGATGCAAAGACTCGCAAGACCAGATGGTGCGTGCTCGAGGGGGGGTCCGCGGTCCGCCTTCCCTTTGGCTGAGTTGAAGAAAAGACACAGAGAGACAGACAGATAGAGACAGACAGACCGACAGACACTGACCAGCTGGTTGTCTCTCTTTCTGCCGAGATACGCGCTGCAGACCACCATACCAATGCAGCATTCCCCCAAAATCCGTTTGCTCCAACGGTGACGCCTGCATCCTCTGACCCTCGAAAGTAAGAGAGATGCAGTTTCTGCTTGTCGGGGGCCTGCAGAAAGGGAGTCAGAGATCATCTTCGGAGGCCTTGCGCCAGTGGGGCGGAAGCGAAGCAGAGCTGCCAGAAGCTCACTTTGTAGCGGCTGAACTGTGAGCAGGCTGAGCAGAAGCTCTGCACTGCAAGCGCCTCGCCTCCAGGGGAATGCATCTGGTGCGAGGTGGACGTATCTGACGTATTTGGATTGCATTTCAAGCAGGAGCAGCCACCGCAGCACTGGATGCTGGATGGAATTCATGTAGCATTTTTCGCTGACGGGGACTGAGCCCGGTGCAGACGGGGTAGTTGCAGCCACCTTCTGCTTCGTCGGTTTCACAGCCTGGGGATTTGAGGATCCGCGGCATTCAGAATTTGCAGATTTTAGACTTTGGGGGCTCAAGTTTTTGAAGTGGGTACAGCAGTGCAGCGCACAAAGAGTCGCAGGGCAATTTCGAAGATAGCTACTGCACAGGGTGGGAGATGCCTCCTTACAGCCTTTCCAGCCTCATGCTCGTTGACAGCCAAGCCAGACAATCATAGGCTTTAAAGTCTAGAAGCTGTAGACCGGGGAGCGCAGAACTGCGAATGTTGGTATCAAAATTGAGGAGCCTGTTTCTTCCTTAAATTGATATCCCCGAACTGGCCATGACCAGAGTAGCAGAGAGCTGCAGGAAGGATATGCAAGGCCACGAGATCCAGGAACGCCTGTATCAGTATCTCTTATGTTTGGACTTTGGAACTGGGAGAGCAGGCTTTTGGTAGCTCTTACAGCGCAGCTTGGGTGACCAGCAGGAGTCGTAGTGGTGCCGAGCCTTGGTGCTGGTGGTTTGCATCACCAGCACCTTTTGCTTAGCGTCGCTCCTCCTTGCGTGTTCATCCCAGGCAAGCGGTGTGGGTGCAGCCAGACTCGTTCGACAGCCGGCCTTCGTGTCGTCAAACCTCCACCTTGCTTGACTGAATCCTGAGCCATTGCAAGCCTCGCTGGTCCTGGACCAAGCCCACGCCACCGTCCCTCCGCCCCATTGATTCTGCATCAACGGAGGTTTGAAGCCTCATGCATCTGCTTAAGCCTCGAGTGTGCTGAGTGTAGGACGTTGCATAGCGATCCCCCCTTGACGGGTATTGCCAGCTCTTCGTGAGAAGCTTGACTTGCCAGCATCGCGCCATGCCGCCCG
>CAJNDV010015225.1:62538-73202 GCA_905221635.1 Symbiodinium sp. CCMP2456 | reverse complement strand
TCTTTCAGATGAATCGAGAATATCAATTTAAATATATAAAATCAGAAATTCATTAAAAAAATATTATAATTAATTCTAATTATAGAATATATTATTCTTATCTTTTCTATTCTAATTATAAATTTCAGAAATAAGATCATAATTTTCTAGATATATAATTTTTTCAATTTCTTATATCTAATCGATATTTAAAGATTATATATGTTAATAAAATCTTATTCTGATAGATATTATTATTATTTATTATTATTATTACTCTACGCACTCATACGATTCATAATAATTCGAATAAGAACTATATTATTTATTTGTTAGATTACAATATGAATATCATCTAATAATATATTTAATCTTTGAATAAATATCTTATTCCTATATCTCTTATATTTTTTTAGAAGAATGAATCATAATTCCGAAATCAAAATTAGGATTAGGATCTTGTTTTTAGAAAATTCTCGGTAGATTCAATCCTTACGGTTTTCGTCATATGAGTAGTGGAGGTAAGTAGTACGTAGGGTGGGTAGGAAATTAGTCTAAAAATTTATAAGAGAGAAATATTTTTTACGATTTAGCCTACTACCCAACTACCCTGCGGCCTCGCTGCCGATAAACAATATCTCAATAGCTTGATATATGACTTGTAGACAAATTATGGAAATAGATATGAGAGACTTCTATTTCAATATATTAAACATTGCTAAACGAACACTGCCAGCGAAAGTGACCAAATCAAATAGAATGGAAGGGGATCTTGGTAGTTTCTACCCAGCTGCTCTCCTCGGTTGCATCCGCCACCGAGGTGTCTGAAAGCGGAACGACAATGCATTTGCACAACGCTCATTGGTGTACCAGCAACTTGTCCAGCAGAACCTCATACAGCATCTGTGAATTTCTTCCTGACTCCAACCTGAAAATTGGACCATGGTCGCCCACCGTCTTGCGATAGTCTTCAGTCTCAAGGTAATTGTCTTCTGCCTCCCTCCGGAGGCCTTCCAACCCGTTCCGCCAGTCACCGGCATAGGCACATGCGTCCATTAGCTTATCCGCCGCAGCAATCGCCATCTGCTTGCTAGTATAAACCCTAAACCCTAAACCCTAAACCCCTAAACCTTAACCGTTAAAGCTCCATTCGAGGCTCCTCACGGCCAGTGTAGGCTCCAGACTCCTCGTACCGAATCAGCCACATGGGTGGTTGTCAAGATTAGGGTCCGTTTTGGGGTACCCTAAATAATAGGCGCCGTATTATAATAAGGACCCGAAAGGGGACCATCATTTTGACAACTACCCAACCCACATGTGCGTGGGAGCTGACACAGCGCCTGAGGAGGCGAGTGACTCCTTTCGTTGCGCTTCTTTGCCTGCAGTTTTGAGCTTGGCCTTTTCTTTGGCCTTCGGTTTGCCCTTGGGCCCGACCGCATCTTTGGCCATGCTGGCTTGCCTGTAGTTAAACTTGGGCCGAGATCTCCACCGCGCTGAATCCTGGTATAGTCCCCACATACCTTTAGTATGAAAAAGGGGCCCCAAGGTCCTCACTAAAGCTCCCCGTAAATCTTTGCATAGCTCTGAAAGCTATCCCTCGAAACCTCGAACCCTGAAGCCCTGCAGTTTTTTTAGGCTCGTCCAGCTTGCGATACTATAGCATGTGACCCGGCGATTAGCTTCTGTGAAGAAGCCGACCAGACCGTCGTGTGGTGCACCATAGCACACGGTACAGTAGTGAAACTAGAACTACTGTGTTCATTCGATCCTAAGCTGTATGCACCTTTCACAAGCAAGGGGCTTTTGAACCTCTCCTGAAGGTTAAACTTTTCGCCTCTCATATGCAAATCGGGGAAGCCCAAAACTCTAAACTCCTAGGAACCAACCAGGCTGCAGGGGATACCTGAGCCCCAATTCCGAAAGCACAGACTCTCGAAACCCAAACCCCCTAGACTCTAATCCTAAACCTAAAATGACCTAAAACCAAACCCTAAAACTATAAGCCCTCAAATCCTAGGATAAACCTGAAACCATAACAATTGCATCCCTAGGCTCCCAGGAGACGGTAGCCAGCGGATCCCTCTCAAAACTTGTCGGGCTTAGGGCGTAACAGGCTTAATGTAGGAGTCTTAATAATGAGACTAGGGTTTTGGGCCCATTATACTATACTGAGGAAAAGGAACCTCCAAACTGGTATAAGGTTTAGGGTTTTAGGGTTTAGGGTTTAGGGAGTATAGGCAATTATTAACGCCCCTATAGTAAGATTGAGGGTCTGGAGAGTGGAGGGTTTAGGTCAGCAGGCTCTGAAACCTCGTGCCCTCAACGCTCGAGGCCTAAAGCCTTTCTTAAGATAATCTAATGATCGACATAAGCAAATAAATATTTAAGTTAAGACAACTAACAAACCAAACTGTGCGAAGACAGAGCTTGTGCCAACGATGCCAATCAAGACAACAAAACTGGAAACTAGCGGCTGTATTTCCATGAAGCATTAAGCATCTGTGCAATAGTTTAGACCTACCTGATTTACGACCCTATAGTTACTAAGCCCCATGATTCGTAGAACCCTGAACTTTACTCGATCCGTACAGAAACCCTTTTGTAGGAACCCTGTAAAGTTACTACGTCCCATGATCCTTCCACCAAGAATATTCCGAGGCAAGCGATCCTTTTCCCAAGCGCTGAGCGCTCGTGCTTGGGCGGTGCTTCTAGTTCCCCATCGTCGAACTGCAATGTCGACTCAATTAGGGGCCGTAATGGATCAGAATTGGCTTTTGGGGTGTATTATACTATGATTACATGAAGGCAGCTCGAAAATAGCACTGGCAATTATTTGGGCTCCTGTCCAGCACTGGAGCCGCGATGAGAGGGTTTTCGGGCTTCGGGGCATATGCTCGTGGCAACGCGCATCTCTTGCCGTTTCTAGCAACGGTTTAGGGTTTCGGGTTTAGGGCTTTGAGTTTAGGGTTTAGGGTTCAGGGTTTAGGGTTAAGGGTTCAGGGTCTAATAGCAACTCTGCTTCTTAAGGATTGGCGAGTACATGGAAAGCTCCGATTCACCGTCGCGGCGGCAAGCCAAGACAGTGAGGTTGCTTACCTGCAAGGCTCAGCTGCAGAATCTTCGCACGATTTGGGTGGCAAAATCATCCTGTCCCAAAGATTACTGATGCTTGCCTGGGATGGTTGCAACAGCCTGCCTGTGAATCAGGATGCATATATCTGAGACCACCAAATGCCTACTGTAGGAACCCGGTTCAGAAACCTTGGTTCCAAAATCCCCAAATAGCAAGATTCATACAAAAAGCCCTAGAAAGGACCCCCAGATTTTTACATCCGGGTTCCTACATTACTAGTTCTTTCCTAGACGTCCTAAAGGCCTGAGGGTCTGCAAAACTCTCCAAACCCTGCGTTTAGGGTTTAGGGGTTTAGGGTTGAGGGTTTAGGGTTTAGGGGTTTAGGGTTTCGGGTTATAAACCCGAAACCCTAACCGCTGTGCCTGCCTCATCTGCCAGTCTTCCAACTTCATCTCTCTGGCCTTTCGCTTCTCCTTTTTCACGGCCTTTCCAGGGTCTCATAGGGCTCGGGGTTTAGGGTTTAGGGTTGAGGGTTTAGGGTGTTTAGGGTTTAGGGTTCAGGGGTTTAGGGTTTAGGGGTTTAGAGTTTAGGGTTTAGGGTGTTGGGGTGCTAGGGTGTCCCCTGAAAGGTCGGACGTATTGACGACCGTTGCGTGCGTACTTTCGGACTTTTTGTCGCAACCCATCTTTTCATGCCAAGGCGACAGTCAAGCCGGGTTCTTACTTAAGCGACCATAATAGGAATTCTGGGTTTAGGCTATAGGGTTTCAGGAATCTCTAATAAGTGATAGGGTTTCCATATGACTATGGTAGCATAGCCACAGCTCCGTTAAGAGCCCAGCAAGTTAGTCGGAACGGTGGAGGCGCTTTGCCGTGTACAGTAGCCAAGACGATGACATCCCGCTCGAAGTTATGCCAGCCGACAAGGCAAGTAGGGGCATGGCATGGTAACATATATATGCATATGTAAGACATGAACCGTAACTGAGCCCCAAGGCCTAAGCCGCGTGCTGCGGTCTTCGGAGATACAGATCGCCACTGCCCAACTCACACATGCTCACGTTCGCTTGGCAGCTTTGCGGTTCCCGATGTCTGTGCCGCAAAAATCGGCGTCATGCAAGGAAGCAGGGGGGGGGTTGACACGGGAACAGCTCTAATATAGCTTGAAGCATTGAAGCTGCCTCTCTGGCTCTCAACGGCTTCGAGTCTGCAGGTCCTTCAAAAGCATACTACATCCACCCTAAACATTAATTTTAAACCACGATGAAGACTTAAAAGAAACTTTTTGTGCCCTGGTGTTCCGGCTGCTCCTCCTAGTGTAGTTATAACCAGGACCCTCAAGGAACACTGGTATGACTCATTATTCAGGCTTCTGCACTATATTAGGGTTTAGGGGTTTAGGGTTGATAAGGTTCAGGGTTATACACATGCACTTATGGACCTGCAGCAGTCAGAGTCAGTGCACAAGGAGCACGAATGCAAGGCATCTAAAAGCCTAAGCTCATGCAATAAAGGGAACGTCAACGTTCGAGGAACTGTACAATGGCCAGTGCAAACCGCATGTGATCCTGTGGGCCCGAGTTGGCTGGAGTGAGCACAGCGCCGCAGGATCTAACAGGTATAAAAACGGTTGCATCAACCATTGTGATGTGCATGTGCGCAGGAACTGAAATGGGTCCCTTCGGTACCGTTGCCAAAGGCTCCATAGTTGATGGAAGCCCCATGGAAGCAACGTACTTTATGGTACCGGGGCTCTTGGAACGAAGCTGGACGTCTTCTCCAGCAAGAACAAATCGAAAGACCTCTCATCCCAAGCCGGTGCCTCAACAGGCTTGGCCACGCGATTCGTGCCGCTCTTTGTAAGCTCTTTGCGTTAACGACGGCTAGACGCTAAAGCCTAAAGCCTAAACCCTAAACCGTTGAGCACACATACTATCATGTGTACTTCAAACACGAGTCATACGCAAAGAGGCGCAAAAGCTTGGCCTTCGGCAAAACCCAAAGGGTCCAAAGTACCTATATAGTAGACTGTAGGGTTTCTATATTAGGAATTGTTCTTCTGATTTGGGAAAGTATCCCCCATAACAGTATCTAGTATCTAGGACCCTTTGGGAAAGGGACCTGAAAAGAGAGGCGGTTGCATCAAGGATGGCGGGAACGAAGCGTCTCGCAGCTCGCGTAGGCCGCATCTGCAGTTTGCTGGTGCTATGTGGGGGTTTCAGAAAATAGGGGACCCCGCTATACTACCCTAAATAGTAGGATCCCTATTATCAGGACCCCCAAAATAAGGTACCCCGTATTTTCGGAAACTCCTATGTGTCTAACTTCTCATCGAACCTCCTCAAGAAGTTCATGTAGCCCGTGGGCGAGATTCCCTTCCACTCGGTTGCAGATGGGTGGTCTTACACGGGTTTGCGATCAGCTTTTGAAAGGCTGCAGATCAGTTTCATAGAGGTATGTCGTACTGGGCACGCAAATCCTCCAGAGCTTGCAGCAGCTGATCTCGAGTGTTGCCTTTGGCAATGCTCTCACAAAGTAGTGCTACCAAGCCTGAGAATGTCATTCGCTCCAGCGTTTTGTGGAGGGACCTGAGCGTGCCACATAAGACGTACCGGTACTCTAATCAACTATACCATACGACATCATACTGTACTGTACTGTACTGTACTATGTTATGCTGAGTTATGCTGTACTATATTATGCTATTATGGCCTACCGTCTTGTGCTGTACTCCACTATGTTATACCAATTTATACTAGACTACGCTATACTGCCCTATACTATACTATGCCGTGATATACTGTACTATACGATACTATAACATACCATACCGACAATACCATACCATACTACCCTGTACCGTCATGTACTGTGCTGTACCACAATGTGTTTTACCCTTTGCTATACTGCACTACACTATACTGTTCTATACTATAATACACTATACTATACTACCCCTGTACTGTACCGAACTGTACTGTGCGATGCAAGACTATAAACTATAGCACAGTATATCATTCTATGCTTAACACTATAGTACCGTATGTTTGAAGACTGTTACTGTGCGATGTTATCTTGATCTTGGAAGCCTCTCGGAGAACATCTCTGAAGCCTAAGACACCCACCCAACAGGGCCACAACCCTAAAGCCCGAAACACCGACCTAGCCCAATTCCTGAAGCCTGAAACCCCACCCCTAATCCTGACCCCCCAAAGCCTACACCCCTAAGCATCAGCTTACCCTAAACCCTAAACCCCAAACCCTAAACCCTTAAACCCTAAACCCTAAACCCTAAACCCTTAAACCCTAAACCTGAGCTAGGAAGCTTGAGCTTGCTGTCCGCAAGTGTGCCGGACCTCGTAGAGCATGAGCTTGCCTCTCTTCTTCAATAGGCTGTTTAGGGTTTAGGGTTTAGGGTTTAGGGCGCCGAAAAAAGCTCAGACTTTGTAACGACGAAAAAAGTGTGCGTGCGTGTGTGTGTGTGTGCATGTGCGTGTGCGTGTGCGTATATATATATATATATATACATACACACATGTAAACACATGTGTATATATAACTCACTCACCTACATACATACATACATACATACATACATACATACATACATACGTACATACATATATATATATATGTATATCGATATAAGGATATATATATATATATATATATTACGGCCAAAAAGGTCAAACTTCTTCTATTGGCTGGCTGAGTTGCAGAAGGGCTCGAGCAGGGGCTCGTGGTGACTGAGATGCCCTGCGGAGCAGAAGGACAGGAGTTACGCAGTGGGTTTCGGGGATGTGTAAATGGGGGTTTCTGAAAATAGGGGACCCTAATATAGCACCCTAAATAATAGGATCCTTAATATAAGGACCCCAAAATAAGGTACCCCTAATTTTCGGAAACTCCCAAATGGCTTTGGTTCTAAACCCTAAACTTCTAAACCCTAAACCATCCCTATGGGCCCGAAACCCTTAACCCTACAGGGCCTAAGCCCTTAACGCTATAGGCCCCAAACCCTAAACCCTATAGGCCCTAACCCCTAAATTTTTGCAGGCCCTAAACCCGAAACCCCCTAGACCTTAAGCCCTACAAGCCCTAAACCCTGAACCCCAAACCCTACATGTAGGCCCTACCCATAGGCCCGATAGTAGTTCCTTTTTGTGGTTTGTATTTAGGATCCTATTAGGTAATCCCAAAAAGGAGCTACTATGGGGCCTATGGGTAAACCCTAAACCCTAAAGCCTAAACCCTAAACCCTAAACCCTAAAGCCGAGGTTTGTAGCGTCCCTGGGGCTCTCGTTCTTCAGACTAGAAGGCTTTCAGGGCCTTGGATTGCGTCTCCGGGTTTTGGGGCTTCAGGGTGGCAAGGTGCACGGCTTTAGGGTTTGGGGGTTAAGGGTTTAGGGTTTAGGCTTTAGGGCTTTGGGGGTTTAGGGCTTTGAGGGGTTCAGGGTTGAGAGGTGTATGGCTTCAGGGCTTACGGCTTGGAAGTTTGTAGCTTAGGCTTTATATTTTTGTTGAGGCATTTTGGCTTATATATACGGCTCACGGAAGAAGACCTTGGAACCCCAAAGCCTAAACCTTAACCTTAGGCAAGCATGTTGTCTCGGCTTGGCAGGCATGAGTTTCTGTTGTGTGTGTTGAGCGCGTTTGCTGTCGTTCCTTTCCCAATACACCTCAAGAAGCCACAGATACCGGGACGCACGGTATTGCTTCCTGGAGGAAGTTGGGCAAGGGTCGAAGCTTCTGGCGGAAGCCATGTGGTTCTTCTACTGGGATCATTTCAGTCGAAACATCAAAAGTTTGCCTTCAAAGGATTGCAAACATGGGAGATACGGTTGATGATAAAAATCCTGCATCACCAATAATAAGGAATATACCATAATTCCCATAGCTTAGGGTCCTTAAGGTACTGCAGGGTTTATGCCATCAACAGTATTTTTACCCTCCGGAACCACTCCACTTGACAGCCTGCGCAGACGAGAGCCTTCCGACATGTCTGCTCCGTGATCCTTTAAGGGTACCATGAGGGGTTCCTTTTAAGGGATCCTTTAAGGGATCTATAGGGGTGCTATTCTGTTTATTGCGAGGTAGCGGGTTCCCAACGCCAGGCTGGCTTAGAAACTCAATCACGTGTTGAATCCAAGGTGTGGGCCTGAAGGGTAAACTCCTAAACCTCAAACCCTAAACCCTAAAAACTCAAACCTAAACGTAAACCCTAAACCCTCTACAACCTAAACCCTACACCCTCAAACCTAAACCCTAAACCCTCTTAAACCTAAGCCCGAAACCCTCTTAAACCTAAGCCCTGAACCCCTGAACTTCACTCTGAACCCTAAGGCCCTAAGGCCCTGAACCCTCATACGGTTGATGGTCAAAATCCTGCATGACCTTATATAGCTAAACTATGGGATTTATGGTACTATACTATCTTTGGGGGGTTTCCGAAAATAGGGGACCCCAATATAGTACCCTAAAGAATAGGATCCTCAATATAAGGACCCCAAAATAAGGTACCCCTAATTTTCGGAAACTCCCATTTTGTCCATCAACAGTATCAGGCACAAACCTCCACGATCCGCAGAAGCTGCGTGGCTTTGCCCCGAAGCTGCGGTTGCTCTGCACGGACCTTGCAGGGGTTTCGGGCTTTGGGCGTATACAAAATGTTAAGGGTTTAGGGTTTAGGGTTGAGGGTTTCGGTGCCGAAAATGTTTTGACCGAAAGTTCTGACCGAAACGTTTTGAGCGAAACGATTTGCGACTGGAACCAAATCTTGAATTTGGGGCTGGCTTCTGGGCCTGGGCTGGGGCTGGGGGGTTTGAGGCCTAGTGAACCGGAAAGTGGGCTTACAGCTAGAACGGGGTTGGGACTGGGACCAAATTATTTGTTCTTGAGGGTTTGGGGCTTAGGGGGTACAAACCAGGTGCAGAGGTGCAGTCAACTACCTAGCGCCTATACATCCACTACATGGCAGTTTCATCTTTATTGCAAGGACCCCCCATTTACTTGAGTAGTGATCCCATCTTTGATTGAACCCCCTGCCCTCTGTCAGCATGACCCAGCCTGTAGATGTGGTAGCACTACAGCAAAAAGGTCGTCCTGCTGCAGGCCTGGCGCAAGCGGAATAGGGTGTGCAAGGATTTTGGCAAAGTTTTCGTGACAGCAGCCGGAAAATGCAAAGCCTCTATTCACCCTTCATTGGATGTGAAATCGTTGCAATCCCTAAACCCCAAACCCCAACGCCCTGAGCGGTAAACCCGAAACTAAAACTCCAACCCCCTAACTCTACCCTCAAGCCCGAACCCTGAGTCCTAAACCCTTACAAACTAACTTCAAACCCCAAAAGCCCGAAACCTAAAGCCCCAAACCCTAAACCCAGAGTGACCAAAACCCTAACAGACCATAGATCCCTTAAAGGAACCCTTCTAAATCCCTTAACAGAGTGATCCCTTAACAGAACTCTTGTAGTTCCCCTTAACGGAGCCCTTCTAAATCCCTTAACGGAACCTTTCTAGATCCCTTAAAGGAACTCTTGTAGATCCCTTACAGGAACCCTTCTAGATCCCTGAAAGGAACTATCAAAGATCCCTTAACAAGGAACCTTTTCAGATCCCTTACAGGAACCTTTCATATCACATATCCCTGATTGAAACCCTTCTTCATCCATGAAAGGAGCCTTTCTAGATCCCTTAACGAAAACCTAGATCCCTCAACGAAAGCCTTTTAGATCCCTTCAAGGAACCCTTCTAGATCCCTTGCAGGAACCCATCCAGGACGCCTTTTAGATTCCTTAAACGGAGCCCTTCTAAAGGTCTTAGGAACATTTGACCTGAGAGATTCCATAAAAAAGGAGGCCTTTTGGATCCCGTAGGAACTCTTCAAAGAAGCCTTAAAGATTTCTTAAACAGAAGTCCTTCCAGATCCTACACCCTAAACCCTAAGCCCTAAACCCTAAACCCTAAGCCCTAAACCCTGAACCCTAAACCCAAAGCCCTAAACCCTTAAACAGGAGCCCCTCCAGATCCAAGAATGCCTTGAAGCGCCGCTCTTTGCTTCTTGTCCGGGCGGGCTCGAGGTTCGTTATGTTCACAGTGGCAGTACCTCGGCCCGTCAGGGTTTAGGGTTTAGGGTTTAGGGTTTAGGGTTTACAGCGGGGTTTCAGGGTTTAGGGATTTAAGGAATTAGGGATTTGAGGAATTAGGGATTTGGGGTATATTTTATTGTAGTATCATCCGATTCCGAATAATCCAGGCAACGCTTCAGGCACCTACTACTTTGTCCAAGGGTTGGGATTCAGCGGAACCTCCTGTCTAAGAGGTTTGTTCATGAGCAGGCGGTTTGGGGTTTGGGCGTTCTCCGTCTACCCTCAACCGACAGGCCACACGAAGGCCTGAATTCCTGAAAACTGGTGCCTGCGAGTCCTGTGCATGTGACACCGCTCCTTGGAGGATCGCGGGACCTAGTAAGCTGTAACAGGGGCTAGAAGTAATAAGCCGTATTTACAACCTAAGTCCCACGGTGCTGTAAGTACCTCTAAATTCCATAAAGATCCCTCATAGAAACCCTATACGGAACCTTTTAAAGTACCTAAGTCCCATGATCCTGTAAG
>CAJNDV010015225.1:48611-62438 GCA_905221635.1 Symbiodinium sp. CCMP2456 | reverse complement strand
AGGGGTTTAGGTTTTAGGGTTTCAGCGTGAACCGGCCAATCCCAACCCAAGAGCTCAAGGCCAAGAACGAAACCCTCCTTGGCAAAAAATACATTAAACTTGATAGAGCCCTTGTAAAGCCTTAACCAGCCCGTAGAAACCCTTATGCTAGTACAGAGCCCTTCTACCCTAAACCCTAAAACCCTAAACCCTAAAACCCTAAAACCCTAAACCCTAGAACCCTAGAACCCTAGAACCCTAAATTCTAAGAGCTGACTGCATTCCACGGGGCCCGCAGCCCTCGCCTTGGCCGCAGCGCCCGGCCGACAAAAAGACACAAGGCCGGCGACAGACTTCCTCAGTGCTGGGGGGGGGGGGCTTTCTGCTTAGGGTTTAGGGTTTAGGGTTTAGGGTTTAGGGTTTTCTTTTTAAATGCACTAGCCCTTTCTCCCGCAGAGGTCGATAGGCTCACTCCGAAGAGCGTGCACTCCAAAACAAAAGAGACTGACAGCAGACATCACTTGAAGTAGTGTCTTGCGCGTCGCCTCACTGTCTAGACAAGAGTACTCGCTTGGCCTCATTTCACCACACTGTCAGGACTAGTCTACTCGTTCGGCCTCACTTGAGAAACTGTCTGCTGCGTCGGCTTCAACGTCATCGTCCCTGCTGCGGCTCCTCGATCTGGTGTCACGTCTATGTCTCCCCACAACATTCACTGCAGTGGGCTCACGTGCCAACGACGCACCATGGGGCAAGGGAAGAGTCGACGGGAGCGACGGTGCACTGGACGGTTCAGTCAATGTCTCCCTCTACGGCACGGGTTTAGGGCT
Source organism: Symbiodinium sp. CCMP2456 (assembly GCA_905221635.1). Lineage (NCBI taxonomy): Eukaryota > Dinophyceae > Suessiales > Symbiodiniaceae > Symbiodinium > Symbiodinium sp. CCMP2456. Next base: position 61,629 of record CAJNDV010015225.1, on the reverse strand, counting down.
TAGGGCTTAGGGTTCAGGGTTCAGGGCCTAGGGGTTTAGAGTTTAGGGGTTTGTGGTTTATGGGATTCAGGTGTTGTGTTGGGTTCGGTCCATGAGGGCAGGCGGGCCCTTTACAGCCTTTGAAACGTGTTCGTGAATTTAGATCCTCTTATGCCAAAGACGGGCAAATGCAAAATGTCCCAAACCCTAAACTAAACCCTAAACCCCTAAACCCTAAACCTTAACCCCTAAACCCTAAACCCTACACCTTAAACCCTACATCGATTGCGAGAGGCCAATGGTCTCCAGGGCTTTGGAGCTTTAGTTTTGGGTTTAGGGTTTAGGGGTTTAGGGATTTCGGGTTTAGGGGTTTATTGGTTTAGGGGTTGGGGGGTTTAGGGTTTAGGATTTAGGGTCTCAGTTTACATGTTCACGGTTGGGGCTTCAGGCTGTACTAGGGTTCATACAGACATACATATAGATGTACATGCGTGTGTGTGTGTGTGTCGATATTGGTATAGGCAAACTGCGGTGTGTGGTTCCTGCCCGGTGGCTCTTCTAAACTCAACGGTCGCGGAAGCTGAACTTCCAAGTTCAGCATGTCTTCAAGATCCAGTTTCACAAACCCTATGTAACCCTGCAGACCCTAAACCCTCAACCCCAACCCTCAACCCTAAACCCTGTAGACCCTCAGCCCATCCTCTCAGCACTCGCCGGATGCCGGGTCTAGAGAGTCTGGAAGGACCCCAAACTACCCTGTAGAGGGATCTCACGTATCTCTGTGTGTGTATGTGTGTCCATATGTATATGTATATATATATATATATATATATACACATGTGGTGTATTTTTATATATGTATATGCATATCAAGAAATAGTGAATGACTACAATCAATTAAGGGTAGCTGTTGGGGTCTAGGTACAAACTCTTGGGCCCAAGACTCCTCAAGACCAAAACCTCACAGACCCTAAACCCCTAAACCCTAAACCCTAATCCCTAAACCCCTAAACCTAAAGCGACTAGACCATCCCACAGCCTGTAACAGTAATCACCCTTACTAGGGCCCCAAAAAACCACATAAGCAAAAATTAGGATCCGGATATCCCATATACATCCCCTTATAATGAAGCCCAAAAAAGGTAGGGATATCCCGATGAACAGCTTATGCTTATGTGCATTTTTGGGTCCCTAACTTACCAGACAAAGAGCGGGGTGGCCTATGCTTCCACGGCTGCGGCGGGCATGGAATCTGGATGCCTCCCGAACCACCTTCTCTAAATAGAGCTCGTGGGTCTTTGACTCCTGACATTTTCCGTTGTAGGTCTGAATTAGGAGTTAGGGTTTTGGGGTGGGGGGTTCGGGGTTGGAGGGCTCGAGGTTTGAGGTTTAGGGCTTTGACTCCTAGAAGCAACCGTGGAGAGTCCTCTTATCAGGGATATACGCGGCTATGTAAGGAGACTTGTGGGCTGCATTAAACCCTAAACCCTTAGGGTTTAGGGTTTAGGGTTTAGGGTTTAGGGTTTAGGGTTTAGGGCCTAAACCCTAAACCAATCGTGGAGCAGGGCTGCCGGAGTTGAAGGTTCTGCGTTAGCGAAGCGTTCCCTTTCGCCACCCTAAACCCCAAAGGGTCCAAGTCTTTCTATGGCAGCTACTTTGTAGGTACCAAGAACCCTAAAGGTATATACTATACCAGAACTTGGACTTTTTGGGAACCCCTGAAAACCCTCAAAACCAAGAACCCTGTGGCAGAGCCCTTAACCCTAAAGCCTAAAAGCCCTCAAAACCAAGAACCCTGTGACAGAGCCCTAAACCCTAAACTTTACCTAAACCCTAAAACCCCTCAACGCAAGAACCGTAAAGGTATATATTACCCCTAAACACCCTCAACACCAAGAACCCTAAACCCTAAACCCTAAACCCTAAACCCTAAACCCTAAACCGTGGCAGAGGCCTCTATGGCCCGAACTCCAGGGCACTTGGGCCGGTAGTTAACGGGCCCTGGCCCGGGCTAGCCCTGGGGCCTCAAGATATTAGTGCAGGGTTTAGGGTTTAGGGCTTAGGGGTTTAGGGGTTTAGGGGTTAGGGGTTTGTAGGGTTTAGGGTTTAGGGCTTAGGGGTTTAATGGTTTAGGGTTTAGGGGTTTAGGGGTTTAGGGGTTTAGGGGTTTAGGGTTTAAGGTTTATAACTATAGTCTTATAGTAAATGAACACGTCAATTACGGAATGTTAGAGTAGATTATAGGATTCTAGTACCATATTGTAGAATAGTATAGTATGGTAACGTGTAGTATGTAGTATGGTATAGTGTATATACTAAGCTAAAAACCTTAACACCGAGCGACGCCCTGAACCCATAAACCCGAAACCTTTCACAGGGACGTCTGTCTGGGATACCCCTATCATGTATTTTAGGGTTTAGGTTCAGGGTTTACCTGTGTGGGCTTTTTGTGGTCTGAATAAACTCCAAACCCTTCACCCCAAAAATCCCATTTTAGACACCTTGAAACCACCGGGGAATGGAGCCCTATATAGAGCCCTAAGCCCTAAACCCCCAAAAGGACCGGCGACGGTCCTCCTGCTCCTCCGTTGTTTCTTCGCCCTCTCCCATGCTCGGAGGACAGCTAGCAGCACGTGCCCTGGGGGGTTGCCCAAGGGTTTAGGGGTTTAGGGTTTAGGGGGTTCACGGGGCTTATGGGGTTTAGGGGGTTTAGGGAAACCCTCAACCCTATCAGGGTCCGTGTGAGGTTTGCTTTAAGGGCCCCCTGAAGGGTTCCTTGAAGAATTCCTTCAAGGGGAGAAGATGCAGATGTACATACAATTACTCAGGAGCCCAAGTAAACTTACTTTTCACCCCTAAACCCTAAACCCTAAACCCTAAACCCTAAACCCTGCATCCTAAAACCCTCAGCTAGGACTTAACTTATGCTGTGCAGGGTGTGGGGTGTGAGGCCTCAGCTCTGGGTGGAAGCTCCGATGGCAGCTTGGGCTCAGGGTTTGGGGGTTAAAGTTTAGGAGTTTGGGCTCAGGCTTGGGGGTTAGAGTTTAGGAGTTTGGGTCAGGGTTTGGGTTTTGCGTTTAGGGTTTCGGGTCAGGGTTTGGGTTTTGCGTTTAGGGTTTCGGGTCAGGGTTTGGGTTTTGCGTTTAGGGTTTCGGGTCAGGGTTTGGGTTTTGCGCTTAGGGTTTCGGGTCAGGGTTTGGGTTTTGCGTTTAGGGTTTCGGGTCAGGGTTTGGGTTTAAAGTTTTGGGTTTGGGGCTGCTGCAGTCTTCACGACTGACATAGCGCAGCGGGCTGGGGGCGGAGGGAACAGCAGGCTATGTCGGTACATTACATGACCCTACATCACATTACATCAAATCACATTACAGTACATTAAATTACATTACATTACAGTACTTTCGTGACATTATCATATACCATATGGTCTTATCTGATTTGGAACTAAAGCATATCATCAATGCAATCGTAGTTGCTCTACTTTGTTCATCCCGTATTCCACCTCAAACGAAAAATACAGGCTATGTTAGATTGTAGTCTATGGTGTTGTGTTCAATTTGCAATACAGCATATCGCACTATACTTGTTCATGCCCACATATTATCTGATGTTTTTGGTTTGTGCTATATATAATGTACATCAGTTTGAACTCTGTTGTATTCTATTGTATAATCATATTATGCGGTGTTTTGTATCATAGCAGATGATTTCCGTCGTGGTGTATGATATGGTTGGTTTTATGCTCCTGAAAAAGCACTACATGTTCAATGGTATCTTACACTCTCTTTTTGTACTTCCTATACTGTACTATGCTTTTACGTATTGTGTCATACTGTGCTATATGACAACACATTTCGCTGCATCTGTGTAATATGCATTACCAACAGTTTTGTCTTATCGACATGTAGCTTTTTTCCTAGCATGGCTCAAACTGACCTATTCCCCTTTTCATGTATGACAATGTGCTACATCTTACCCGGTTGTGTTGCGTGGCGCTTTAAAATCTGTGTCATATCACGTTGCTCATGTCAGGTATTTAGTGGTGTCTCGTCTTACCTGTCCATCTTATAGTGCTACCTCGTTTATAGTACTGTACTTTGTTCTTTTATAACTCATGACACTGTATTGCTTTATCTTATCTGATTATCGCTTGCTCCGTCTTATGTTAGAGTTGCACTTTACTGTACTGAATTCTGTTTGAACTACCGTATGCCGAGATGCTTAGTTGCTGGATGTTATATATAGTAATACTTTTATCTGTACATATTCATAAAAATGTATCTAGACACACATGCCAAGTTATGGTATTTCTGATGTATCTTAAAATCGCGCTGCATTATATCAAACCAGTTCACTTCATGTCACACCATGTCATACTATAGTTCAGCAAGATATGTAGTTATACCGTTGCATATCACATCCAACTGTACTCTATAGTATACACTCTTATGAACGATAGTGTTGTATTTTGCTTTTTTCAAGGGTCAATTAAATTAAATATAGCGTGATGTTCTTGTGTATTATTGTTGTTTCTATCCTACATTTCTTTTTGGCGTATGACATGGCCTGATCTTGCATTAGGCTGCATAAGCGCCATTAAGTTGTGTTGTATTACAGTGATCAGATGTACTGTGCAGCTTGCGTTTTCATCTGTTACTGAATTCGTATCCTATTCGGCTAACTTATCTCACCTAGCAGCACCTGTCGAGGCATTCGCCCGCCTCAGGCTGTGCCAGGGCTCTTCATCCATGTCGATAAAAGTTCGGCGGTAGTGGAGCTTGAAGGTGAGCCTCTGATACGCTCTCGATATCACAGCGCCGCTCTGCCGTACAAAAAAAGTAGGTCTATCCAGTCCTAAACCTAGTCAGGGGAGCATGTTCTGCCGAGGCACGCCATGTCACCTGGATCGGAGCACCGGTAATTCCTCTGGCCCTCCGCTACTTCTAAATGGATGGAGCTGCAAAGAGCAGGCAGCTGCATCACACATTCATGATCCAGGTCGACTGTCATGGCACATCACATACGCATTTCAGAATGGCTTTCATTATGAATGCCAAACATCACAAGTCAGAAAGTCATGTAGTGGATGAGCACTTCAGGCTTCACGCACCTCATAGTGCGACTGTTTGTTGAAATGGTCTTCCAATACATGATAACTTTGAGATGTGGTAGACTCGACCGAACATGTTGTCTTGACCTGGTAACCTAACAAAAGAGGTGGCTAAAGCCCCAGATCATTCACTACGGTCACTACGTCCAGCACTGGCATCTCTACGAAGTCCAGACGCGCTACTCTCAAGACCATCCGATCTCAAGGAATCTCAACTTCCCTTACAGTAACTATCTACGGAAATTTGCGCGTCGGTTTAGACTCAGACCTAAACCCTAAACCGTGCAGAGATCCCGCCTCCTCCCTGGCCTCCTGCGTCCCATCTCTGAAGTATTCACCAGGCATCTGCGCAGGGTTTAGGTTTAGGGTTTAGGATTTAGGGCTTACGGAGCTTTCAAAGGGCGGAGACACCTCCGCGCTGGCGCGCCTTGCCCTAAACCGTAAACCCCAAACCCTAAACCCTAAACTGGGGCTTTGTCCCAAGACTTGCGAAGGTGGATTGCTTTTCTGGGCTTCGCGCCTAGGGGTTTGAGATTTAGGCTTCAGTCACTTAGGGTCGCAAGACCTGCCGAAAGTAATGTAGGGGCCTCAATAAACAGAATAGGACCGAATTGGTTTAGGGTTAAGGGTTTAAGGTAATAATGCAGGGGCCGTAATAATTAGAATAGGGTTTGGGGGGATGTCATACTATCATTATAACAAGGAGCCCCCAAATAGTATTGGTAAAATATTTGGGCCCCTACATTAAACAAGGCTGGAAGACATCCGTAGGAAATCTCTCGAACCCCTAAGCCCGAAACCCGACACCCTAAACCCTGAACCCCTAAGCCCGGAACCCTAAACTCTGAAAGTCTTAACCCTAAACCCCCAAAATCCAAAACCCTAAACCCTACTATAGGGGCGTAGATAATTACCAACACTATTTTTGTTTTTTTTTTTGGGGGGGGATCCTTATGATAGTTAGAGTATAATGGACCCCAAAACTCTCTTCTGATTTTTAAGGCCCCTATATTATTACCTTAAACCCGAAACCCTAAACCCTATACTATTTTGGGGGGGTTCCTCATGATAACTACAGTATGATTGGGCCCCTCTATTACACTGTTTTGTTTTTTTTTAGGCCCCTAAACCCTAAACCCTTATAGTAGCCCCTCTAGAACCCTTTAAGGAACCCTTTAAATGAACCCCATGAAACCGTATTTTGGGGGTTCCTTATGATAACTATAGTATAATGGGCCCCTCTATTACACTAAACCCTAAACCCTAAACCCCTCTATTACACTGTTTTGATGTCTTGCGCGCCAAAAGGTCGGCACAGATCTCCGCTCGCCACGGTGGCTTCGATGCCCAGTGCTCTCAGGCCAGACCTGTCGGTCGCCTACTCTTTGGGGATTAGGGTTTAGGGTTTAGGGTTTGGGGTTTTAGGGTTTAGGGTTTTAGGGTTTAGGGTTTAGGGCTTAGGGTTTGGGGGTTTAGGGTTTTACGGTTTAGGGTTTAGGGTTGAGGGTACTCCAGAAAGTTGGAAACCGGATTAATCCCTTCAGGATTAATGACAGTTCGTGCTGGGATTCCCTATACATTACTCTTAGGGATAGGGATAGAGGCTATTGGGTTTGTAACTTTTGGGCTTCCACTCTAAGGGCTTAGGGTTTAGGGTTCATAGGGCTCAGGCTTAAGGTTTAGGGCTTAGGGGTTAGGGGGGTTGGGCTTTTGGGGTGAGGGCGTACGGGTTTGGGGGATTTGGCTTTGGGGTTGCAGTATACAGCCCCTGATGTCGCTCGATCTGTTCAGGAGCTTCTGGAATGGCACAAACCCTGAACCCCTAAACCCTGAACCCTGAACCCTAAACCCCTAAACCCTGAACTCTAAACCCTAAACCCTAAAGCCTACACCCCTAAACCCCTCAACCCTGAACCCCTAAACCCTAAACCCTAAACCCTAAACCCCTAAACACTAAACCCCTGAACCCTGAACCCTAAACCCTAAACCCTAAACCCTAAACCCCTAAACCGTAAACTCCTAAACCCTAAACCCTACACCCTCATGGGTCAAACCCTGAACCCTAAACCCCTTAACCCTAAACCCGAAACCCTAAACCCCTAAACCCCTAAACCCTAAACCCCTAAACCCTAAACTCCTAAACCCTAAACTCCTAAACCCTACACCCTCATGAGTCGTTTTAGGGTCTCTACGATCGCAGCGGCTGTAGGGTTTCCTGCCACCTGCCTACTCTGACATGCCATGGGCGGCGCAAAGCATGCAATGGTTTAGGGGTTAGGGTTTAGGGAAGCATGCAATAATGCATACCCAGAGAACCCAATACCCCCTAATTAGGGAATATACCTTAAACCATAATATGAAGGCCTCTATAATTTAAGGAATATTCTTGAATTAAGGGGTACTGGGTTCTCTAGGTATGAGCCGTGGGTAGCATGACCCTTGTCATAAGATGCCCACACTGGGGGCCCTAAATCCTATAAAGCCTTAATCCCCAAACCCATAAGAACCCCACACTGAGGGCCCAAAATCCTATAAAGCCCTGAACCCCAAACCCATAAGAACCCCACACTGAGGGCCCTGAATCCTATAAAGCCCAAAACCCCCAACCCCCTGTAGGCAAATGAGGCAAGGGCTCCATCTCCTCCGCATGCTTCGCCCAGTCCTGCGGCCAGGATGGGCTGGGACTTTCGTGACTCAAGGAGTTTAGGGTGTAGGCTACAGGGGTTTAGGGTTTGGCGGTTTAGGGGTTTAGGGGTGTAGGGTTTAGGGCTCATGCAGGGTTTAGGGTTGCTATAAGGGGGGGCTGCTCTGAGGGTAGGTGTAAAAATTTAGGGTCCAAATCATAGGGATCCTGCTGGGCAAAGCAAGGCGAAGTGCCGGCTTGTGAACGAGTACACTACTTACCCACACTGTCGAAAAGCCCTAAACCCTAAACCCTAAACCCTAAGCATTTGCCGGCACCTCCGGTCCGCACTTGGAGCACGGCGAACGCCTACGAGCCCCAGATGCTCAAGCACCCGATTGAACCGTATGAAGAAGCAACCCAAGGCAAGCCCGAAGGCCTGCAACACCTGGCAAAACCATGCAGTTCCCGATGAGCACTCCTAGCTCCAACTTAACGGAAAATGCCGCCTTCCCGCGCTGGATCTGCCACATGACTTCATGCTAATGTGCCGGCCATGCTCGGACGGGAGTAGGAGTAGAATAGCAAAGGCGCTACCAGGACCCCCAATGACTTGCCTTTGTAAGGATCAGTTTAAGGAAACCAGTATAGGGAATCCTAGAAAGGAAGGTTTTGTAGGGTCCATGTAACAGCTAGCAGGATCCCCTGCACTATATCAGCCTAAATAACTACCAAACTTATTCCTTCGGGCTCCCTATGGCAACCATGGTATATAAAGGAGTCCAAATCCCTATTCTAATAATTAAGGCACTTACATCAAAAACATATCTAAGTGTGCGTCTAACCCAGAAGGCTGGGCTTTCGTGGGTTTCCAGACATTGCAAGACTGTGGGGGCGTTATAGTCTTGGGGGTGTACTACATACTGTTTGAACCGAGTTTGGGGGGTATATTACGTAATGTTTGAACCGGGTGTCGGGGTATATTACATCATGTTTTAATCAGTTTCTGGGGCATATTTCGTCATGTTTTTCTTCCTAGCCCACCCAACTACCTCCTCCTCTATACCCCAAATTCTTCGGACAAAACCCCAAACCCTAAACAGAGAATACTAATATGGGGGGCCATAATAATTACGCGCAGCGCCGATCCAGCGCCCAGACTTCATTGGATAGAGTGTGAGTGGCAATAAGGGGGTCACAAACTACGTGGCAGGCACGAGGGATTCGCTACTTGGAGCTATCATAGCTGTGTCTTGTAAACACACTCGTTTGCGTGGCCAGAATTTGAATTTCATCCACGCAACTTTTGACACGAAACTTCGCAGGCTTGTTGTCTTGGGCCGAAGATTGACTGGAGTTGACCATGTAAATGTATGTTTCCCCGCGACGAAATGCACGTTTTCAGAGATGCTACACTTACCCTGAGAAGACAGGTCATTGTCAGCAGAAAACATGCATGTACACGACAACCCGTTCTTGCCGGGTGAAACGCGTTTGACCCGGTAAAAATGGGTTGTCGTGCACTTGTACGTGCTTTTCAGAGTAATTCATGTACATGATAGTACAGTACGTGCTGTCGCAGAACATGCATAGGCTAGCACGGCACGAGACATAGTCGTAAAGGATGCAGAGGATAGCAGTGCACTACACGGCCAAGCAAACCTTCCCTGAAAAAACACCGCTTTTGTGGAAGTCACAGCTCTCATTTCGCCTGCCGCAGCCACAACGGCTCAGTGTCTTGGAAGAAGTGTGCCGGGGCCACTGTAACTCCGCAGCTACGACCCCAACGTCTGTACTGAGCAACACCAGCGGAAGAGAGGAAAAGAACACATGCAACAAGAACCTCTCTCCATGAACGTCATCAGCCCTCCCCCCGCTCCCCCCTCTCACCCCCCCTCCCACACCGAAGGGAAATGCCGAAGGCAAGTACGGAAGGGAGGAAAAGAAAACATGCAAGAAGAAGTCATTACGGAAGGGAAGAAATGAACACATGCAACAAGAACGTCTCTTCCCATGAACGTCATCAGCCCCCCCCCCTCTCTCCCGCCCCTCCCCCCGCCCCTCCCCCTTCCCTCCCTCCCCTCCTGCCTGCCCTCCCCCCCTTCCCCGACGGGTCTGGGCGCTGGACCGGCGCTCATCCTAATAATTAGAATAGGGTTTTGGGGTATGTTATGCTTTTATAGTTAAAACAAGGAGCCCCGAAAATAGTATAGGTAATTCCTTAAGGCCCCTAAACCCTACACCCTAAACCCTAAAACCCTAAAACCCTAAGCCCTAAATCCTAAAACCCTCAACCCTAAAACCCTAAAGCCCTAAAACCCTAAAAGCCTAAACCCTAAACCTTAAACCCTAAACCTTAAACCCTAAACCCTAAACCCCCAATTTTATGCCTCCCCTCCTGGGAGGTCAGACCGCCGGCGAGGCTCCGACGCCTCAGGGCCTCAGTGCTCTTTTTGGCTAAAGGAAACTACAGGTGGGGAGTTTAGGGTATATAGGTATATAGGGCCTAATATAACCCCCTTGGGGTTCGGGTTCAGGGTTTAGGGTTTAGGGTATAGGGTTTAGGGTTTCAGGGTTTAGGGTTTAGGGTATATAGGGCTTCTATAAAGCTTCTACAGGTATATAGACCTTCTATAAGGCTCCTGTAGCGGAAACTACCCACTTGAAAATGTCCTAGATTTGGAACCCCAATAAAACCGTATCGGTCGTTGACCATCAAAGTGTAACCAAAGCCTACGACGCCCCCAGGAAAGTGCAGAAAGCCGAAATCAAAAACCAGTTAAAAGGCAAAACCCCAAAACACAATAGGGAACCCTACAGTATTACTAAACCCCCTAAACCCTAAACCCTAAGAGCACCAAGCACGGGGCGTCGCAGCGCTCCGAGAGCTCCGCCACGGCCAAAGGTGGTGGCCTTTGGGTCTCTGAGAGCTTCGCTAATTAACTCATCAGGGTTTAGTTTATATATATATATATATTTCGGGTTTAGGGTTTAGTTCTGTTTTGAAATTTTGGGTTTAGGTTTTTTGTTATTTTGGGTTTAGGGTTTAGGGGTTAGGGTTTAGGAGTTTAAGGCTTTTAGAGTTTAAGGGGCTTGGGGGTTTTAGGGTTTAAGGGTTTAGGGGTTTGGGGGTTTCAGGATTTGGGGCTTCACGGTTTAAGGCTTTAGGATGGCTCCTTAAGGGGGCCCTTAAATGGTTCCTATACGGGTGGGAATGGATGGTGCTTATGAAGGCTCTTTAGAGTTGCAAAGGGGACAGCTCCAAATTCCAAATCGAGGAGCCTCAATGACTCAATCGCGTTTTGGGGTACATTATACTGTACCAAAAGAAATCAGCACCTATAAGGGATAACGAGCATGACCAAGCCCCCCGTCCCAGGTTAGTTTCGTAACGGCCACACTATCCCATAGAAGTTAGGTCTACGAACTACCCCGTGCTGGTTTATAACGGTCATCATGCGTCATATGTGTGTATATATATATATATGTATCGATATCGTGCGTATGTGTGTGTGTGGGCACGTTTCAGATCACGAGCGGCATTCCACCATGCCCGTTAGAGACACCCAGGAATGCTGGAATGGAAAAACTGGATCGACCCTAAACCCTAAACCCCAGACCCCTAACCCCTAAATACTAGACCCCTAAACTCCTAAACCCTTAAACCCTAAACCCTTGGCCTACAACCTTCAGAAAGCCGCCCGAGCACCGTGAAATCTCAAACGTTGAAATCTCAAACGTATTACGGAAGGGGGGGGCCTTAACAATTAGAAAAGGGGTTTCAGAGTTAGGCTTCAGCCATTTAGGGTCGCAAGACCTGCCGAAAGTAATGTAGGGCCTTCATAATTAGAATAGGGTTTTGGGGTATATTATACTAATATAACTATAATAAGGAACCCCCGAAACAGTATAGGTAATTATTTAGGCCTCTATGGTACCAAGAAAAGCCAAGCGGCTCTGTGCTGCTGCCCTCTGCACCCAGGTCATAGCAGCTAACAGCCACCCAATCCTGCAAGACCTGTGGCATGCCATGGTGAGGATGCAGAGCCACAGACGCCAACTCTTAATACAGATCCATGGTTCAGACAGCCTATCTTCATTCAAAGAACGCACCTTCCTTGAGGGACAGATTGGGTTGTGGATGGAAGCATGAGTCTTCTTGCCTGTGAACGAATACTCTCACTGCGGCCGTCTGGAGGCAATGACTAAGCGGCTGGACCGAAGCCGCCATTCAGGGGACGGGCACAAGGTATGTGCTATCAGCGAAAAATGGAGGAACTGTAACTTAACAGTACAAGGGAAACATAAGCACATACATATAGGCAATAATGCCGATACAGGTTGATCTATATATATATATACACCATAGAACAACAGTATGTGTGTGTATATATCTAAACAGACAAGTTCGCACATATTTCTGACTTTTGTTTGTACGCAATGTATAATGCTGCCTCGGTGCGCAAACAAACACAGTGTATGTGCGCAAAACTATACCTCACAACAGATTTAGGATTGCACATGCTGCTCGGATATTCGTTTGTATACTCAGCTGTGTAGTTTAGTTTGCTTGAAGCTTTCATTGTTTGTTTATTCGTGTGTCTAAAAAAGCTTGCCTACCCATCTGCCGATTTGTAAACTTATCCATCCAACTACCTATATCTACCAATCGATCGATCGATCTGTTTTCCATCACACCACCTATCTACCTATCCACGGACCTACCATCCATGAATTCGTTGATCTATCTTATCTATCTGTTTCTGTTTTCTATCAATTTATCGATCGATCTATCTGTCGATATTTCTATCTATCTATTTAGCCATCTATCTCTATCTCTGTCTCTCTCTCTCTCTCTTCCTGCACTATCCACGTATGCATGTACCTGCTTTGTCTGCATTGTCTGCATGTTCGCTTAGGCTTTGTCATAGATACCTAGGCCGAAAACCCAAAACACAGACACTTATGTGTGTGTATATATACACAAGTGATATATGTACACATACATACACATATGATGTATATGTATACCCATATATATATATAGATAGATATGTGTGTAGATATATATATATATATGAGCCGGCGTCAAAATTATTTGCTTGTGCTAGGCTCGTTTTGGGGTTAGGGCGTCCCATATCGTTTTACAGTCAATGCAACTTGGCAATACTGTTGCATTTAGAGTATCGTCTTTAGATCGTCCCCCCCATCGTTTTACAAGTCAACGGTAGCACTGGCCATCTTCGACAACCGCCTGCTTTACTACCAATATACGATAATTTTGACCTCATCTCATATATGTATATATG
>CAJNDV010015225.1:30354-43618 GCA_905221635.1 Symbiodinium sp. CCMP2456 | reverse complement strand
TTTAGGGGTTTAGGGAGTTAGGGTGTAGAGTTTAGGGGTCTAGGGGATTTAGGGAGTTTAGGGTTTAGGGGTTTGGTGGGTTTAGGGGTTTTGGGTTTCGGGGTTTAGGGTTTAGGGGTTTAGGGGATAAGGGATTTAGGGTTTAGGGTACAAGGGTTGCTCTAAGGGACCTATGAATTAGAGTTCCGTAGTTCACTTTTTGGGGCGGGGGCTTGGGGCTGTTAGGGCTTAGGGCTCTTAGGGGTTAGGGCTTAGGGGACCTATGCAAAGGGGCTGGATCGAATATTGGGGCCTTATGATGAGACTAGGGTTTTGGGGCCCATTATACCTTAATCATAACAAGGAACCCCCAAAATCGTATAGGCAATTATTTAGGCTCCTACATTATAAGGACTCCTTCAAGGGGATGTGCAAGGGCTCCTTTAACGGATCTTTTAGGATCTCCTTTACGGGATCAACAGTATACGGGTTGATTTGGGGTTTTTGTTTTTGAGTTTATTGTGTAGAGTTTAGGGTTTAGGTTTAAGTTCTATCCCTCTCTGTGGTGCATAAGCCCTTAACTAAAATGGGGCTTTAGGGTTTAGGGGTTCAGGGTTTCGGGGTTCTTGGTTTAGGGGTTCAGGGTTAAGGGGTTTAGGGTTTAGGGTTTAGGATCCCTAAACCCCAAGCCCGAAAGTTTAGGGCTAACCCTAAACCCAAATCTAAACCCCTAAACCTTTAACCCCTAAACCCAACTCTAAGCTCTAAACCCTAAACCCTAAACCCTAAACCCTAAACCCTAAACCCTAAACCATATTGCGTGCCCAAGGCGCTGTGACTTCACACGGAAAGGGCCCACGAAGATGTCGTCGAAGCCGAGAACCCTGGGCTCTTCTTCAGGAACTTAGACACTACTACAGTAGCCTTCAGGGTTGAGGGTTTAGGGGTTTAAGGGTTAGGGTTTAGGGTTTAGGGTTTAGGGTTTAGGGTTTAGAAGTTTGGGGTTTACGGGTTAGGGTTTAGGGTTTAGGGTTTAAGGCTAGCTGCAAACCCACCTAAACTCAGGTCCTTAAAGACTTAACGATGGCCCAGACTCCCAGACAGCCGGCCACTGCCATACTCGGTCTCAAAGCGCTCCGGGTGGGGCGCCTATGAAAGCACCGGGGAAGGTTTAGGGTCCAGGGTTTAGGGTTTAGGGCCTTTGAGGGTGTAGGTTGGTTTAGGGTTTAGGGTTTAGGGTCTTTGAGGGTGTAGGTTGGTTGGTTTAGGGTTTAGTATTCAGGGTTTAGGGCTTAGAAAAGGCTACAGAAGGCTACACAGAATAGCAATGGTGAGCTACTGTAATAGGAACACTGAGAGTGGTCGGAAGAAAGACCACTACAGGATTTCTGAACTATTTTTCTGATCGTCATAGTCACCATCATCTTCGTCTTCGCATCACAATCTCTCGAATCTTGACTCTGAGAATTGCAACGGCGGAGCAGGAAACCCTAGATTTCCTAAGACCTAACCCTAAACCCCTCATCCCTTAATCCCAAAGGACAAGACACAACCCTAAACCAACTGCCCACCTGGTGGAAGGTTCGGGAATGTGAGCGGTTGAAGCGGTGCCGTTTTGGAAAGGCACACGGCCCCAAAGTGCAGAGGTCAGATGCCACCCACAAATCCTAGGTTCTCGATACCACAAGGGATTCATGTAACCTCGGGCTTAAGAAATTCTTTAGGATATGCATAGGCATATACATGTATATACATGTATATATACACACAGATATGGACAAAGATATAGACATGTAGGTGAAAACCAGGCAATGCACAGGGTACTTAAACGAAATAACACCGAGCCCAGACTCCGAGCTTCCTGTGTCAAAGACGACCCGGAGTTCTGCTGCCGGCGATGCACAGACCTCACCCATGAAGCTCTCGTTCTTGGTGCAGTTCCGAGATGTGCCAACTCCCAAGACGCCCACATACTCGGCGCTCGAAAGGTCCTAAAGGCTCGGAAGAAGCGGAATATCTAAGTTTGAAACCATGGGCCCCTAGTATGGGCCCTTAAGGGTGGGCTCCTCATTTACCTACTATATACCCTATATGTACCCTTAAGGGTCCGTAGAAAAGCCTCAGGGTCCATATTAGGGGCCCATACTTCTACCCTTAGAGAGTACCCTAACTAAGGGTTGCTAAAAGGGCTACTACAACTGTCCTTAGAGTAACTGCTAACAGAAGATGCCAGTCGGGTTACCTTATTTAGGATCCCACCCTATACCCGTACTCTAAGCCCTTTAAAGCCCTACACCCTAAACTCACATTATCGATCCTTTCCCCTAAACCCTCTACCCTAAACCACATACCGAAATCCTATAATATACCCTAAGCCACACACCAAGATCCTATAATATACCCTAAACCACACAACAAATCCTATATAATGGCCCCCTCTTTTCTGAAACCCTAAACCCTAAACCCTAAACCCTAAACCCTCCTCGAGACGGAGGATGCCGTGGACTTCTCCGACATCGGACCTTGGGGCCCCTCTTGGGAATCAAGGAACAAGCAGGGACTTTGTTCCTCATGGTTTAGGGTCTAGGGGTATAGGGTATAGGTTTTAGGGTTTATGGGTTTAGGGTTTAGAATTTTAGGGGTTTAGGGTTTAGGGGTTTAGCGTTTAGGGTTTCGGGTTCAGCGTCTTGGGAAAGGAAAAACAAGGTCACGCCACCGCTGGTGGCCCCGTGGATTTTGCACGCCCAATCGTGCATGTATCCCACGGATACCAGCATTCTTAGTGATAAATGCGTTTTACGGATGTGTCTTTTTTCTTGATTTGAAAGCACGAGCACACCCTTGTAGTAACAAAAGTGACACGCCTGCCAGTGTTTTCGAATGGTTTGGACGATGTTTTTGCAGTTCGTGCGTATTTTGCAAAGTTATCCTTGAGGCTCATGCAGGATCTAGTAGTAGTAGTCGTCGTCGTCGTCGTCGTCGTCGTCGTCGTCGTGGTCGTCGTCGTCGTCGTTGTCGTAGTAGTAGTAGTAGTAGTAGTAGTAGTAGTAGTAGTAGTGGTAGTAGTAGAGTAGTAGTAGTAGTAGTAGTAGTAGTAGTAGTAGTAGTAGTAGTAGTACTAGTACTAGTACTAGTACCAGTACTAGTACCAGTACTAGTACTAATACTCGTACTAGTTGTAGTAGTTGGCTAGCTTCCCGGCTAAACTGTGTCCGAGAAGGCTACGCGCCCCAGGGATTTGGCATGTGTGAGGGTTTAGGGATTAAGGCTCGAGGGTTTAAGGTTGAGGGTTTACTTAGAGGTTCATGCGACTTAGTAATTGGAGCTAAAAGTAAGGTAACTAGACTTAGAATTGTTTATAACCCCAATAAACAAAGCCACTTATAACATTACTTACTTACTAAGTCCCATGAACCTCCAAGTAGGGTTTTAGAGGTTAAGCTGACAATTGGCGATGCTGAAAGCGAAGCAGCTGCATGCACTGCCATGCAAGTGGGAATACGCGCATGCACTCAATATCCTTGATTGCCAAGCACAGAACTTGCTTGCCCGGGTCTTTCAAGCCGACAATGCATATCATCATCCCCCCCCCCCTCACCCCGCACCCCCGATTTGGAAGCAGGCAGCACTGAACAGCCTGAAAAGCCCGAGAACATGTGGTGAGAACCCTGAAAAGCCTAAAACAATGCATTTGGCATGGGGCCGCGAGAGGTTGCGTGAGCAAAAACAAGGGGGGATTCACCTTAGGGGCTCGTTTACCTTCAACATAACCGTTTTTGGACCAGTGACTAGTAAATAAATGTGAATTGCAGCGCCAGCCGTAATATTAGGCCCTAAACCCTAAACCCCTAACCCTAAACCCCTAAACCCTTATAAACCCTAAACCCCCCCAGAATTTAGGCATTGTATCAGTATCACTAGCAACCCCCAAAAACAAAAAAGAAGCACCGAAGACCGAGGAAGGGACACTGCGCCGTAGGACCCGAAGAGGGACTTCCGCAGGCCATGCCTCCTCTTGCCTAGGTAGTATTACTAGGGGTACCCCTTAAAGGGTACCCCTTCTGAACCCTACTTTTGGCTCTCTTAAAAGGGACCTTATTGAGAGGGTCTATATCCCCAAGGGTCACCCTAATCCTAGCTCCCATTGCCTGGGCTCTTGTTAAAGGCCGGTTTAGGGTTTAGGGGTTTAGGGCTTAGGGGTTTAGGGCCTTAAGGGTTTAGGGTTTAGGGTTTAGGGCTTAGGGGCTTAGGGATTTAGGGTTTAGGGTAGGCTTAGGGTTTAGGGTTTCGGGTTAAGCTATTTTTACTGTAGATCCCCATTATGGCAACTAGGAAACCCTATTTTCTACGGTAGATCCCTATCAGGCCAAGTTTGGTTAAGTTCCTTAACAAGAGCCCAGTTTCGGCCTGCGGATGTGTGGCGCATCAGGTCCTCAAGCTGACGCGCAAAAGTCCCAAAGCCTGAACCCTACAGCTTACATCCTAAACCATAACCCTATTCCCCAACCCTAAACCCGAAACCATAGCGCTAAACCTTGAACCCTAAACGCTAAACCCTCTAAACCCTATAAACACTAAACCCTCTAAACCCTAAACCCTAAGGGTGAACCCTAAACCCTCTAAACCCCAAAATCCTAAAACCCCAAAACCCTACACCGCTAAAACCCTAAAGCCTCAACCCCCAACTAACCCTAAAGCCCTAAACCCCCCAAAAAGTCCTGAAACTGACGAGGGGAGACCTCCATGCCTGGGGCCGTTGATGGCTGCAGGAGCCTGGGTTGCTGTTCAGGAACTTAAGGGTTTAGAGGGCTTAGGGTTTAGGGTTTAGGGTTTAGGATTTAGGGTTTAGGGTTTAGGGTTTAGGGTTTAGGGTTTAGGGTTTAGGGTTTAAGGTTTAGGGTTCAGAGGGTTTAGGGCTCAGAGGGTTTAGGGTTGAAGGGGTTTAGGGTTTAGGAACTTAGTCTAAGTTACCATAATGGAGATCTACAAGGGTTCCTGCAAGGCATCTATAGGGTTTTGTCATTGGGTTTCGGGCTATAGGGTTTCAGGCTTAAGCTACCGTCATGGATGTGTATATATATATATAGTACAAACCAAGGTTTCCTTACTAATGTAATTTTACATCATGGCGATGTATACTAAATAATAGGGTTTCCTTGTTATCATAACTTGATTTACGTTCTTTAACAGCAACCCAGGAGCTGCTGGTAGCGGCTCCCACGCGGGAGCAAGGGCGTTACCACTGGAACGGGCTTGCTTTGGCGATGGAGCAGGGCTGCCCAGGCATCCTGCAAGAAGAGACACCCCAAACCCTTGACCCTAACCCTCAACCCTAAACCCTAAACCCTAAACCCTCATAGCTCTAAACTTTGCCCCTAAACCCTTCACCCCAAACGCAGACATCCTGCGAGAAGAGAATCAAGAAGGCTGCGAAGCAGCCGTTCATGGCTCCTCAGGCCTTTGTAACACCGGCCTGAAAGCACTGTCAGAAGCTTTCCGCTTCGAAAGTTGCTCGAGCCAAGCCTCCCCCAATACAGCAGGCTTTAGGGGTTTAGGGTTTAGGGTTTAGGGGTAAAAATCTCCTAAGATTGAACCCATGGGCCCCTAGTATGGGCCCTTAACCCTGGGACCCTTACCCGATATGTACCCTTAAGGGACCCCAGAACCCCCCGTAAGGGTCCATACTAGGGGCCCATGCTTCTAACCTTAGAACATCTTCTCAGAGTTTGGGTTTAGGGTTTAGGGCTTTAGGGTTTTAGGGTTATTGTTTCTGGGTTCAGGGTTTGAGGGTTGTAAATGTTAGGGATGATTTGAGTTTATGGTTTTAGGGCTGAGGGTTTGCTGGCTCAGCATTCGGACCCCGTATTTGCCCGGTTGCTTCCAAGACGGGCTCCATGGCTCTGCAAGGGTTTAGGGTTTAGGGTTTAGGGTTTAGGGAGAATGTAGAGCAACAATCGTTACTATGATATCATGACAGCAGTGGTAGCAGTAACAAGAACAAACTGGTAGTATTGGTACAGCAGTAATCAGACTAGGAACATCCACAATCAGTCAATATCAGTATACATAGCAGCATTAATAGTCTTAATGATGAAAATAATAAGATCCAAAAACAAAGCAGTCATGACAGTAGTACTAGTTGTGGGCAGGTCTCTGAAGTAGGCTCCCTTCTCCGGCTCCTTTCTGCAAGGGTGCGCCACTATCTTGGGGACCTAAAAAGGTAATTCAGAGAACTACCCTTATACTGATGGCAAAAAAAGACAACAATAAAAGAAACGAAACGGTAATCCCTACACCCTAAACCCTAGTAAATGTTAAGAGTACTGCTTGTATTGATGGCACCTCTATCTCGCCGGCCAAACCGGCGAGGCAGTGGACGGAGCCTGGGAAGGAAGGGGGCCTAGGGGCACAGGGGTTTGGGGAGTTTAGTAGAGTTTAGGGTTTGGGGTTAGTTTAGGGGATGCGGGCGTAGGGCTGGGGGAGTTTAGGGTGTTGGGTTAGCTTAGGGTTTAGGGTTTACGGTTGGGGTTTGGGCGTTTAAGTCGGGTTTTGGGTGAGTTTAGGGTTAAAGGTTTGGGGCTTAGACAGTTGAGGGAGTTCTGGGCCCTAAACCTTAAATCCTAAACCCTAAACCCTAAAACCTAAACCCCTAAACCCTAAATCCTAAACCCTAAACCCTAAGTTTGCTTTGAGCCGTGAACGAAACAATGAACTCCTGAAGGGAAGCCCCGAGGTTCGGACGCGCCACCATGGCATTCACCGGGTCCTGCTGCTTTTAGGGTTTAGGTTTAGGGTGGCCTGGGTTTAAGGTTTTTTTTAGGGTTTAGGGTGGCTTGTGTTTAGGATTTAGGGTTTAGGGTGGCTTGGGTTTAGGGTTTAGGGTTTAGGGTGGCTAGGGTTTAGGGTTTAGGGTTGAGGGTGGCTCGGGTTTAGGGTTTAGGGTGGCTTGGGTTGGGTTTAGGGTTTAGGGTGGCTTTGGGGTTTAGGGTTTAGGGTCTAGGGTTTAGGGTGACTTTGGTTTAGGGTTTAGGGTTTAGGGTTTAGGGTGGCTTTGGGGTTTAGGGTTTAGGGTTTAGGGGTTTTGCGTAAAGAGCCATGGGAAATAGCAACTTGCTATTAGCCGCAATCAAGGTATGTAGAACGCCGACCTTTTGGAAGTAATTGCGATTGATGATAATAAAACCCTGCCTTACCGATAACAGGGAAGAGACCATAATTCCCGTAGTTTAGGGTCCTTGAGCTAATGCAGGACTTATATCATCCACAGTTACCTCTCATCCCAAAAAAGGAGGGACGTAGAGCTGAGGGGCTTCTAATCTCCGGTTGAGGGCTTCCTCCTGCCTCCTCGTTTAGGTGCATGGGCTCGTGCAAGGAATCCAGGAGCATCCCCGCCTCCCCTCCCATTACCACAAAGCGCCGGCACATGCTTCCTGAGGCTCGAAAACCCCAAGCCCCCACTACTGTAGAAGCCTTAATAGAATAGGGTTTTGAGGCCCGTTATACTATGATATGTATAACAAGGAACCCCCAAAACACCAAGGGCAACCACCAAGGCCCCTGCATTACCCTACCGCGGTCTCAACTTTAAGACCGCCAAAACTTCAAAAACCCTGAACACGCAACTCCCAAACACCGAAATCCTCAACCCTAAACTCCTGGGAAATATCCTACCTGGGTAGTTCTCTGAATTCGGGTCCCTTTTCTTACGTCCCCAATAGAGTACGGCACCCTTTTAAACAGGACGTTAAAGGGTTTTACGTCCCCAATATAGTACGGCACCCTTTTAAGCAGGACTTTAAAAGGGAATTGAATTTGGAGAACTACCCACTGACAGCACCTAAATCCCAAACGCCGAAATCCTTAACCTTAAAATCCAACAAAATCCTACTTACAGCCCTGAGAGCCTGAAGTCCTTAATCCGAAAGCATGGGTCCAGCTCCACGGAGATCACAGCCGGCACGGCCGCTGCCTCTGACCTCGGCGAAGGCCGCGTTGGAAGCTCCGCGCTCTCTGCCAGACATGATGATATAATGATGATGGCAATAACCGGTGGCGATCATCATGGTCATGATGACGATGACAATGATGATGGTGTCGACGATGACCATGGTGATTGATACGTGTGATGGCGCGTGCTGGTGGTGATGATGGTGAGGGTGGAAACGCACCACCGCCCCCACAATCACTGTGGCAAAGGCCGGACGACACACGAAAACATACATGTTCCAAGACAAAGACGGTGAGGGACAATGTATCTATTCAACCCTAAACCATTCGACCCACAGCCCGAAATCCCCTGGGCCCTGAACCCCTTGTTTCCCGAATGTCTTGGGGTGAATAGTTGGAATAGGGTTTCGGCTTTTTGGTTTCATTGTAGCGTAACTGTAAACAGGAACCCTATGGAGTAGTATATACTATTCCGGCCCCTATACTGAGCCTTTACTGAATTCCATTGAATAACTTGTTGAATAGCAGTTATAAATAGTAACCAATGTAGAGCCCTATAAGCCTAAGCCCGAAACCCCTACACAACCATATAGAACCTTTTTGGAGGAAACCTACCTATAGTCTCCATTGTAGTTCCTTTTTGTGGTTTAACCAATTATATACTAAGGATTTTATAAGGTATCCCCCGAAAAGAACTACAATGGAGACTATAGGTATAGTCGGACTCCTTTTCTCCTCGGCGCCCTGGGGCCGGTTGCCTCTCACGCCTGGGAAGACTGCTGCTGAGCCAGGCCACCGTGGAGCAAAGCCCAGGGAAGCTCGACCCTAAACCCTAAACCCTAAATTAAACCCTAAACCCTAATTTAAACCCTACCCTAAATTAAACCCTAAACCCAAATTTAAACCCTACCCTAAATTAAACCCTAAACCCTAATTTAAACCCTACCCTAAATTAAACCCTACCCTAAACCCTAAACCCTAAAGGGTTGAGTTGGGCCATGCTCCACGCTCACATGTGGTGCTCAGTGACCCGAGTATTTGAACTTCGCATCCTGGGAGGTTGGCCCAAGAAAGATGGAGGGGGGGTAAGGGTTTAGGGTTCGGGTTTAGGGTTTAGGGTTTAGGGTTTAGGGTTTAGGGTTTAGGGTTTAGGGTTTAGGGTTCTAAGGGTTTAGGGTTCAGGGTTTAGGGGTAAGACCTAAACCCTATAAACCCTATAATGTAGGGGGCTTAGGGTTTAGGGTTTAGGGTTTGGGGTTTAGGATGTGAAAACCCTACACCCGAAGAGGCCTAAAACCCCAAAATCGAAACAGTAAACACCAAACCCGAAACACCAAGCCCAATAAACCTGAACCCTAAACCCTAAACCCTAAACTTACACCCTGACAGGCCCTAAACCCCAAATCGGAACAGTAAATCCAAAGACCCAAAAGCCCCGCAAGCGCGAAGCCCAACAAGCCCGATGAGCCATACTAGCTACTATTGTGACCTTAATAATTGGAATAGGATTTTGGGTGTATAGTATACTGTAATTTTACAGCAGAAGCTAGACAGCTGGAACATCACTAGCCTGAGGTAAAGTATAGGGAATCCTAGCACTAATCATCCTAAATCCATGTTCCAACTTTCTGGGAATCATTATAATAAGGAACCCCCCTCAACAAAAACAAAATAGTATAGGTAATTCTTTAGGCCGCTATATTACAAGCCCGATAAGCCCTACGAGCCCTCTCCCGGTCCTTGTATTTCTCTAAGATGGCATCTCTTCTCTCGACGAACTCCTGACAAAGGCTCCGAGGACAAGAACAGCACACAACCCTAATGTAGGGGCCTGGACAATGACAATAGAATTCAGAATAGGGCTACGAGGCATTTTCGAATAGAGCATAAATTTGAACGCGCCAGAGTAATGCAGGATTTGGCCCATCAGCCGAAATTCTTGTCCCTAGCTTCCTCCGTGGTGAGGTAGGCCGGGTTGAAGGGATTTTGGCCGGGCTTCCCCCCCTTCTGCTCCAGCAACTTCTTGCACTCCTGCAAGCGAATGCGGAAAGTTCAGGCACCTTCTCTTAAACCTCTGTTTTCCGTAGATTTCGGGTTAGGTCGTCTGGGTTTAAAGATGTGCACGTGCCCGACAACGTGTGAAACACATCCTAAAGCTTCAACCCTAGACCCTAAACCAAAAAATACTAAAGTCCCAAACGGCTACAACACCCCCAAAACCCCGAAATCCTTATAGAATCCTCTCCGCTACCTTATAGAACCCTTCCAGGAACCCCTCATTATTTGAAGCACCGGGCACCCGCAGCTGCGGCAGGCACTTGAAGGTGTCAAGCTCGTCGGCCAAGGGTTGGTTGGGAACCAGGTGCTGCCGCTGCTCCTGGCTTTGGGCATTCGGGTTTAGGGTTTAGGATTAGGGTATGGGGTTTCGATTTTTTGAGGCTTGGAAAGCTCAGAGTTTATTAGGGTTTAAGGTTTACGGGTGTAGGGTTTGAGGTTTGGGCCTCTGGGCTTTGAAGGTTTAGAATTGTCTTTACAGCTCCTGTTCCGATCCGCCACAAGTCTAGGCTACGAGTCTAGGGCCTTGGCTTGGGGGGTTTAGGGGGTCCAAACCCTTGTAGATACCCTACCCTAAACCCTAAACCCTAAACCCTAAAGGAGCCCTCAAAGAAAGCAGCTCCGAAACCACAAACTCGACGCCTTGCCAGATCTGCCCTAGACCCTACCCTGAACCCGAAACCCTAAACTCCCAACCCCTAAAACCCTAAACCCTAAACCCTAAATCCCTAAGCCTTCAACCCTAAACCCTAAACCCTCAACCCTAAACCCTAAACCCGAAACCCTAAGCCTTCAACCCTAAACCCTAAACCCGAACCTTCAACCCTAAACCCGAAACCTGTACCCTAAACCCGAAACCTGTACAGCTCTAGAGCCCAAGAAACCCTAACCCCGAAAACTGTACAGCCCTAAAGCCCAAGAAACCCTGAGCCCTAAACCCTAAACCCTAAACCCTAAACCCTAAACCCAAGAAACCCTGAACCCCCTCTGCTTCAGGAGGCGCGGGGAGCCTCGGCAGTTCCGTAGCCGTAGCCCACGATACTTCGTCCTTCCATGATCTCCCGCCTCTCCTGAATTGGGTTTAGGGTTTAGGGTTTAGGGTTTAGGGTTTAGGGTTTAGGGTTTAGGGTTTAGGGTTTAGGGTGGGGCTCAAGCATTGGGTTTAGGGTTTCGGGTCTAGGGCTTAGGGCCCTCTCCTGAATGAGGGCTTTAGGGTTTAGGGCCTTTAGGGTTGCTTAGGGCGTTTAGGGCTTGAATGAGCCTTGAGAGTTCCTTTCGGGGTTTAGGGCCCTGAGGTTCCTGTTAAGGGTTTAGGGTTTAGGGTTTAGGGTTTAGGGTTTAGGGTTTAAGGGTTCAGGGCTGTAGGGATCGGCTCCCGCCTCTCCTGAAGGAGGGCTTTGCTTAGAGGAGCACGGGGCCTAGTGACGAGGGTTGGGCTTAGGGTTTAGGAATTAGGGTTTAGGGTTAAGGTAGCTATACTTATAACTGCTTATAGCCCCAAGTAAGGTACTTTTAACCTAACTTCCTAAGTCCCATCCGAGTTCCCTTGAGAACTTGAGGGTTTAGGGGGCTCAGGGGTTCTTGTCAAGTTCCGAGGGTTTGGGGCTTTCGAGTTCCGCCTTTGAGGGCTTTAGGGTCCCTTTTAGAGTTCCTTGAAGGGGAGGGCTCCTTCAGTGGTTCTGCAAGGGATCTACAGGAAGAGTTGGGGGTTTACGGGTTTGGGGTCCAGGTGTTAGAGTTCAGGGTGCCTTATAAAGCCACTTTAGGGTTCCTAGCAGGGTTCCCCAAAGGTAGCTAAGACGGTTCCACAAGGGTTTAGGGTTAACTTGCCCTCCTTCTGCAGCAGAGGCGTGCTTGCAATCCTGCCGGCATCCCCTTCATTTTTCAAAACACTCTTAAGCCCTACAACCTAAACCCCTAAACGCCACGAGACACTCTTAAACCCTACAACCTAAACCCCTAAACCCCACACCGTGCAGCGTGGTTTCTCATACCTTGGGCGACTTCGGGTTAGGCGGAGGACCTCTTACTTCAGATTTAATCTTTTCCACATGGGTGGTTGTCAAAATTATGGTCCCTTTTGGGGTCCGTAATATAGTACGGCACCTAATTTTTAGGGTATCCAACAAGGGACCCTAATTTTGACAACCACCCACATGTAAAGATCATCTTGATGCGCCTTCTTAGGGCTCATAGACTGCAGAAATCCCCCATAGAGCGAGAAGTGAGGTGCCCCCCAAATTGCAGAACACCTCCAAAACCCTAAACCCTAAACCCTATACATCCCCAAAGCACCGTCCTCACACCACAAGGCACCCCGGAATTCTAGGACGCCCGCGACAGGGCTTACACAGCACAAAACCCTAAAACCATGCGTCGCTAAGAGCCCTAGGAATCCTCTACAAGACCTGTGGTAACGACCTCTATGGTTTTAGGGTTTAGGGTTTAGGGGTATAGGACGTTGCTCAAAGGATCATATGGGGCTTTGTAAATGGAGTTAGAAACTTATGTTTGGGCCTCTTTTTGCCCCGATTCAGGCACTTCTAAACGTCCTCAAAAAGTCCCCGAACTCTGAACCCCCGATAGCCCTATAGCCTTGCTAACTATGTCCGCTGATCCTCCAAGTAAGAGCAAAGCCGGAATCCCGACATCTGAATCCTAAGCCGATCTAGAAACTTTACCGATGCCTGAAAGGAACCCCTACAGATCCCCTGAAGGAAACCTTACAGATCCGTAAAAGAAGTCCGAAAACCCGATGCTGGCCCTTTAAACAAGGCCTATCTTAACCCAGCTGATGGCAGGATGCAATGTTGGGCGCTCTTTTTCTTAAGACCCTTCAAGTCCGCCTGATCCTCCAAGCACACGAAGGCCATGCATCCAAAAACCCTAAAGCACAAGCCTTTCTTCAGGACCCCTAAAGTCAGGGGCCCCTTCTAACCTAAGCGTCCAGAGCCAGAACAAACATGAGATGTGTAATAGGCCCTTGGAATCTTGTTATGAAAAAAAAAACCACACTTGCTAACGACACCAAAGTCAAGGATCCAAGGAAGAAGCCCTTCTAGAACCCCTATAGAGCCCTCACAGGCAGGATCCCTTACAGAAGCCCTAAACCCTAAAGCCCTGATAGGACCCTTCAACCCTAAGCCCCCGATGCTGGCCTCCTGTGCGCGAATCTCCTCAAGCCTCGCCGCCTCCTGATCCTTCAGAAGCTCGGAGACCTGGCTAGTTGAAGGGTCTTCGGGGGGTTTGGGGTTTAGCCCTAATTAAGGGTCCAAAGGACCCA
>CAJNDV010015225.1:10538-23141 GCA_905221635.1 Symbiodinium sp. CCMP2456 | reverse complement strand
CAGCGGTCTAGGGGTTTTGGGGGTTTAGGGTTTAGGGTTGAGGGTTTAGGGGTTTGGGGTTTAGGGGTTTAGGGTTGAGGGTTTAGGGGTTGAGGGTTTAGGGGTTTAGGGTTTAGGGGTTTCGGGATAGGGGTTTAGGGTTTAGGGTTTAGGGTTTACGGTTTAGGGTTTAGGGGTTTCGGGATTGGGGTTTAGGGTTTAGGGTTTAAGGGTTTCGGGATAGGGGCTTAGGGTTTAGGGTTTAGGGATTGGGGTTTAGGGTTTAGGGTTTAGGGTTTAGGGTTTAGGGTTTTGGGTTCAATAGTACTGCTTCGGGGTATCGAGGCTCCTTTAAGGGATCCCTCAAAGGTACCTTTCAGGGATCTGTAAGGTTGAGGGTTTAGGGGTTTCAAAGTTTAGGGTCTGTGGCACTTAGGGCTTTTCGGGTTTGCTACGCTTTGCGCTACAGGCCTTTTGTTTGTTGGACTTAGGCTTTGGGTTTCGAGTCTCGAGCCCTTCACTTCATACGCGTCTTTCAGAAAATGAACCCTTAAGAGTCAGACAAAAGTGAACCCCGTTGGGGCCTTTATGTCAAGATCGCATGTGCCGGGTTAGGGTTTTGGGTTGGGTTTAAGATTTATAAGGTTTAGGGTTGGGGTTTAGGGTCTAGGGGTTCTCACCCGGAAGTCTAAAAGTACTAGACCTACATACCGACCATACAGATAGTTGAGGGTACCCTATTTTTCCTGAGCCCTAACCCCAAAACTCTAAACCCTTAAACCCTGAAGCCTAAACCCCTATAAACCGGAGCCCTGAAGCCCCAAAACCCTTCACCCCTGTATCCTGAACCCCAAAACCCGAACCCCTAGCCCTCAACCCTGATATAGATCCCTGAAAGTAAACGTACCCCCAAAGCATCCCTTAAAGGAACCCTTAAAAGGAAACCCAAAACTCAAACCCCTAGCCCTCAACCCCTTTATAGACCCCTGAAATTAAACGTATCCGTAAAGGATCCCTTAAAAGGAATGCTAAAACCTTTTATAGATCCCTGAAACTAAACGTACCCTTTGAGGATCCCTTAAACCCTAAGCCCTAAACCCTAAAACCCTAAACCCTAAAACCCTAAACCTTTAAAGGAACCCTTAAAGGGACCCCTAAACCCCCAAGCAGGTTAGCCTCTCTGTGGTTCGATCGCGAGGTCCCGAGCGAAGGGCCGTGGCCAAGCTGCGGACGGCCGCGGCGACCTACTCAAAGGTTTAGGCATTTTTAGCGTTTAAGGGTTCAGGGTTTAGAGGCTTAGGGTTTAGGGGTTTAGGGTTTAGGGGTTCAGGGTTTAGGGGTTTAGGTTGTAGCAGTTCAGGATTTAGAAGGTTTGGGGTTTAGGGGTTCAGGGTTTAGGGGTTTAGGGCTACTTCTTTTCTTGCGGCTGCTGCAACTCCTCCTCCTGTCTCCCCTTCCTCCTCCCTTCTTCTTCCGGCTCAAAAAACTAACGATTACACACAGGTTCATGAGTTGTCAGTCTGAACGAGCATGTCCAACCGTGATTTTAGATTCAACACGTCTGAAATGCAGGGAACGGCAGTTGTCACGCGCAGCCAGCACATTACATTGACACTGTGGGCAAGAAACCTTGGCCGCCCCCCACGCAACAGCCTTTTACTTTTCACCCTTCTCAGCAGCTGTGTCCGGCGATGACGAACAGCAAAGCTCACATTTGAGGCACTTGTTCTGTCGAGAACAGCCCGCTGTACTGCAGCTGTAGGTCAGATTCGTTGAGCAAGGTGCTTCCGGAATCACCAACGTTTGAGGGCAAGTGCGTCCAGATATTGCAGGAACTGACGGGTGCAGCTGTACGAGTGCTTACTGGATTAACATGAACTAAGTGTTTCGGAAGCACGGCCCCCTGGACAAGTCCACACGGGGCCAAGGGCACATGGCGTGAATTTCGAATCTTGCTCAACCTAAGCCTGCCTCCACGTGTTCATGTCTAGCCTATTTTGGGGGTCCCTTGTAGTGTAACGGGCCCCACAGCCCTATCCCAATTATTAAGGCCTCTTTTTTAACCCCGAAACCTCAAAGATGAAAGCAGGACACACGCTAAGACCGATCCCAGGAGAAGTGTGAAGCACTCTTTCGGCGTAAAACGGCAAGGCTGAATTTTGTGCTACCTTTGAATCGAATAAAGGGTTTAGGGGTTTAGGGGTTTTAGGGTTTGTAAGGACTATCGGGGCGGCATGGGGCAAAATTATAAGGATTACCATGCACCCATCCCATAGACCCGAAACTATCCCCTGCAGCTTGCAGACTAAGCTTTACGGGTTTTGGGGTTTAGGGGAGGTCAAAAATGATCTCAGGGCCTTATTTATCGGCTGTTAGAATGTATGACGCCCGTGGAACCCTGGCTGAAGAGCATCTGCGTGGCTTCCCTTGCGAACGCTCCTTGAAGGGTTCCTTCTCCTTACTTAAAGGATCATGGGACTTAGTACCTAGGGATATAAACGAGGTAGCGAGCTTGAAGTTGCTGATAATCTATAGCCCCAATTAAGGTACTTAGCACCTTACTACGGTTGCTCCTGCATTACCCATTATAGTTTAGGGTCCTTAAGGTTGTCCCTAAACCCTAAACATATAAAGACCCCTAACATGGACCCAGGGTTTCTTAATAAGGTTCCTATATTAGACTCCCTGATCTAGTCCTGTGGGTTGAAACCCAGCCTTGCCGTTTCTTGGGTTCTACGGTTTCCCTCAGCCGCGGCCCAACAGCCGCCCCCAAAGCCGCAGAGGTTGTGAGGGACCTGAGCTCACGCCTTGGCTAGACCTGCCCCAAGAGAGCCCCAACGCACCAAAACTCAGGGTTTAGGGTTTAGGGTAGACCTGCCCCAAGACCAAGAGAGCCCAAACGCACCAAAATTCTGGGAGTTTCCAAAAATTCGGGTACCTTATTTTGGGGTCCTTATAATAAGGATCCTATTATTTAGGGTACTATATGAGGGTCCCCTATTTTCGGAAACCCCCACGTATCTTTGAGCAGTCTGGGCCGCTTTTGCCAAGACACACGGATTTAAGACACCGCCAGCGAGATGTGTGCAAGGTGCACCTCGGATAGATTGGCTCTCGAATAGCAATATATTATGACTATAAGAGTAGTAATACGAATAATGCTAGTAAAATGAAAAATCATAGCAAACAGTCAAGAAAACCATGATACTGATAATCCAAATAATACGCAAAAGAGTGCCATCCAGAATATTAACAAACAATAATCCCAAAAATATTTATAAGAGCAGTAATAACAATAACTCCAGAACGATACTAATAATTACGAATAATTAATAGTAATATTAACAAAAAACATTACTATTCATACCAGGGTACACAAAGCTGGTCTCCGCAGCTCATCTTAAAGGGCTCCTTGGGAAGCTGCATGAGCTTCTCCTGAGCCATCGAAGGACAATGAGGTTCAAGGGATTCAGGCCTGGTGCTCTTGCAGAGGGGTTTAGGGTTTTAGGGTTTTAGGGTTTTAGGGTTTAGGGGTTTAGGGTTTAGGGGGTTATTCAGACGGATGGCGTTGGCAATTTCAATGTGGTCGGGGGCTTTAACCATGCCAGAAACCGACCATGTAACTCGCGAGTTACGCAGCTAGATCGAATCAAAAGAAAGAAGGAGCAGCAGGCACGCTAGACATCATCGTGCAAAGGTGGCTTGCCAATTTTGCCTTTTGTGACCAGGCACGAACGAATCGTCCGTGGCAAAGATGAATGCGAGGACACGATTCACGTATGTCACCTGAGCTTTAACAATTCTGCGCTCCCAAGGAAGCGAACGGACGCAGCTGCCCTACCGACGAATTTTCTCGGATGACAGAAGCAACCTGGCTTAGGGTTTAGGGTTTATAGGGTTTATAGAGTTTATAGGGTTTATAGGGCTTAGGGTTTATAGTGAGTTTAGGGTTTAGGGTTAAGCAACCTGACTGTGGAACTCAGGCCGAAACAGATTCAGCTTGCTCGCCTGGCTTGATCATGCGGATTGCCGCCTGAAAGATGACATCAACAGACTGCAGCTGCCCCTGAAACCTAAACTGGCCCTGAACCCTAAACTCACAAACCCTACACCGACCGAACTGCATACCCTACACACTCAACCCTAAAAGCCGCATTCCAAGCCTGAAGGTCATCCTTCGTGACGTCGCCATACCAGTACACACACTTCTCGTCTGGTCCCAGGATGGGATCATCGGTCTTGTCCTGCAAGGAACGTGGGCTTAATTGGGGCATAGGGCTTAGATCTTAGGGTTGAGGGATCATGGGTCTTGCGCTGCAAGGAATATATATATATATATATATATATGTTTGTTTTTTTTTAATATCTGGGTGTGTGTGTGTGTGTGTGTGTTTGTGTCCGCGTTTGCTTGTGTGTGCTTAGGCCGTCTGGTGTGGCTAGCCTGACTGCTCCCAGCATGAGATCATTTCGACGGTCATCCTGGCGTTCAGATATTGTCGGTGCGGCTGAGTCCGGCACAGTGCCCTTCGCCAGCTGAATGAGAACTTCCTGAAACAGCGCCAGCCGTGATTGCTGTGAGGGAAACGAACGAGATGAGATTCAAGCGCGTCCCCTAGATTCGGACGTCTTCTGCCTGCTGCCGATCGCGCAAGATGTCCTACTGTAGTTCTTTTCCTCTTACAAGCTGACTCATACTATTCCTTCAGGCTCCTTAGTATACCTTCTCGTTTTCCATCAAGGCTCCTACATTACTTCAGGGCCCCGGAAAATAAAGGACCTAAGCCCCCTAAACCCTAAACTCTAATGGGCCTGCCTCGAGTTGCTCTGGCGTGGCGAAGAACTCTTTGGCACGAGGGTGGGCATACCTGGCGCTGGGGTTCGCGCTTTTTGGGCTCATAGGTGCTACGGACTCACGCAAACTGGAGCTACAATACAGCATTGTATCGTCGTAGCGCCAGGTCTACATGTCCTCCATCTATTATGCATCTCCCATGAGGCCTATCAATGCTTACGCATGCAGGCCATCCTGCCGCAAGCCGGTGTGCATGTATGTGTGTGTGTGTGTCTGTATGCAAGTATGCAAGTAGGTAATTACGCATGTACGTTAAGTATGGATGCATGCCTGTAAAGGTCTGTATGTCGGCATGTCCGCAGGTTTGCATGTCTGTATGTATGTTATGTATGTCTGTATGTCTGTACGTATGTACTCATGTATCTACGTATGTGTGGAGCTCCAGAGCTAAGTGGGTAGGCAGCTGGGTGATTCTGTATGTGTTTACGTACGCAGTACCTTTTTGCAATCGTTTTTGTTCAGTGTATGCCTGCATGCACAGATACAGTTAACTGTAATTACATGCACCTAAAACTTGTCCGCACCTGTACACGAGCACATGCGCCCACGGATGTGAGTATGTATGTACATGCATGTGTGTGTGTGTGTGTGTCTCTGTGTGTCTTGAATACTTAGAGATAGAGAAAGAGAGAGAGATGTGTATATATATATATATATGTCTTTGTACAATAGTATGCGGCCTATCTATTTTTCGGTATATTGATGGCACTTCGTGAGGGTTTGCATGTCTACACCAGCTCATGCAGGAGTTTCGGAAACCTTGAAACTGAGGGACTATTACACTAAAGCTGAATCAGAGCTACCCTCATACAACCCCTATCTTTATAACCCATATCGAACCCTGCAGTAAGCCCCTAAACGCCAAAGCAAGGTAATCATATAGCATTATACTATACTTATAATAAGGAACCCCCCAAAACAGTATTGGCAATCATTTAGGCCCCTGCATTTACAGGAGGCTAGATCCTAGGTTCCTCAGTAGCCCCTAAATAATAAGGGTACCCTTTTTCCCACTATTTGGTTTTATAAAGGGAACCCAAAAAGAAAAAAGTGCAAAAGGGCACTACTGGGGAACCTAGGAACCCTAAACCCTAAACCCCTAAACCCTAAACCCTACACTCCAAACCCTAAATAGAAGCCCTGGGAATCCTAAACCCAACGTGGACAAAACAATATTTCTTCCCTAAGCCCTTAACCCTAAACCCTAAACCCCTAAACCTTAAACCCTACACCCTAAACCTTAAACCCTAAACCCTAGGCCCCTGTAAGCTACAGGGCTTCTGACAGGCCGCTCTTTCCAGCGCTCCACCGCCTCCCTCCTGGAAATTTCGCGGGAAGTTTCGTTCTTCAGAAGCCGAGGGCCCCTACGCTACGGTTGATACCGTAGGGGCCTTAATACGTTCGGGTTTAGGGTTTAGGGTTTAGGGGCTTGATGCTATAAGCCTGCATTACCCATCTAAGAGGGAATTTACCATAATTCCCATAGTTGGCCCTTGAGGTAATTCATGCAGAATTTGTATCATCCACAGTATCCCTTAAAATGTTGACTGTCGGCTTTACGGCTATGACCCCATTCATAGTCGCTGACCCTCGATCAAGCAAGACCCTCCCTAAACCCTAAACCCTAAAACCCTAAACCCTGGGTTTAGGGTTTAGGGTTTAGGGGAAAGCCCAAACCCTAAAACCCTAAACCCCAAACCCTAAAACCCTAAACCCTAAACCCTAAACCCTACAGTAAACCCCAAAACCCTACCCCACCGTTGACCCTACATCCTCCATCCTGCCCCTTTAACCCGACATCCCAAAGCCTAGGCCCTCTTGGGGCTTGGGGTTTAGGGTTTAGGTTTCAGGGTTCTGAGAACCTTTAACCCTAAACCCTAGACCCTTATGGAAGCATTACAGACTGAACGGTCCCCCCTAGAACTCCCTGGGTCCCTGACAGAAACCCAAAGGCTTATTTAACGGAGTTTTCGAACATAAGGGGTACAAGTACCTTGTTTTTGGGGTCCTTATGATAGGGACCCTACTATTTAGGGTACTATATCAGGGTCCCCTATTTTCGGGTTTAGGGTTTATGGAAACCCCCTTATAACAAACTTGTAGAACCCCCTCTCGATCTTCTCTGTATCCGTCAGAGGAATGCCAAACCGTTGACCCTGAAACCCCCAACTCTGGGCCGGCGCAGGACGTTTGAGACGAAGACGATGTAAAACTCAGGAAGGGGTAATGTATAGGCCTTCATAATGAGAATAGGGTTTTTAGCTCCTGTATAGTATATAGTTATAATCGGGAACCCTAAGGAATAATATTGGTAAGTACTTAGGCTTCTATATTAAGGGTTTAGGGTTTACTTGGAGGATCAGAGGACTTAGTAAGTCAGGTTACAAGTACCTTAGTTGGGGTCAGAAGTATAATAATCGTATATAGATACCGTATTTATATCCCTCACTACTAAGTCCCATGATCCTGTAAGTAGGGTTTAGGGTTTAGGGTTTCATGGCTGCCTCAACTACTGTTTCTTTAACTGGGTAGCTATAGGGGTTCAAAGAGGGTTTAAGGTAACTGGGTATCTATAAAAGACTTCGGGATTAGGGTTTAAGGGTATCTAGCAGGGTTCTAAAGGGATCTAGTGTTGTGAGGGCTGGGTTGTAGGGGGCTCAAGGATTTTGAGGGGCACTCGGATTGCTTTAGGATGGTGGGCCCTCAAAACCCTAAACCCTCAAAGACCCAAACACGCCCTCACAACCCTGAACCCTAAGCCCTCAAAGCCCTAAACACACCCTCACAACCCTGAACCCTAACCCTGCATCCAACCCTCAACCGTAAGTCGAAACCCAAAGTCCTAAACCCTAAACTTTAACAGAAGACCCAGTTGTAGAGCCCCAAAGCACCCTTAAAGGAACCCTATTCTAGAACCCTATGCAAAGGATCATGGGACTTACTAACTCTGTTTGTAGATGCGGTAACACTACCTTATTTTTGCGTATGACCCCACTTGAGGTGCTTACAACCTTACTTACTAAGTCCCCTAATCCTCCAAGTAGTTCCCTAAACCCTAAACCCTAAACCCTAAACCCTAAACCCTAAACCGTAAACCCTAAACCCTGAACCCTAAACCCTAAACCATAAACCCTCCTTTAAAGGAGCCCTATGGGATGTAGGGCACGTCTTCCTCTAGGGACCTAGCCGAGAGGCACTTCGGCTTCGGACCGGGCGTTGAAGGCGCTCATATCCCGTTTGGACACCGACTTCCTCTTCCCTGCGAACTTTAGGATGGGATTTAGGGTTTAGGATTCAGGGTTTAGGGTTTAGGGTTTAGGGTTTAGGGCTTAGGGTTTAGGGTTTAGGGTTTAGGATTCAGGGTTTAGGGATTAGGATATGGGGTTTCAAGGATTGGGACCCTGCTATCTAAATCTATATGGGGTGTTCGAGCATCTCCCGATGATTCTATGGGGCTTTAGGGGTTAGGGTTCAGAGTTTAGGGGTTTAGTAAGATGCTGCTTTCATATAGTTTTATGGGGCTCTAAAAGGTCCCTGTAGCATTGTATGGGTTTCTAGAAGTGTTGTTTTGTGGATTCCTCTTGCCTGCGAGCCCTAGTTTCCAGAGTTTAGGGCCTTGTTTATAGGGTGTGGTAAGGCTTCATAGGACTTTCCTTCGGTTGATGGACAAAATCCTGCATTACCTACTATAAGGAATATACCATAATTCCCATAGTTTAGGGTCCTTAAGGTCATGCAGGATTTTGTCCATCAACCGTTCCTGCCTGCGGATTGTGGCCTCAGGAAACAGAAACGGGGCTGCTACGATGCTCCTGAGGCTCGCCTCAGGAGGCTTTTTGGGGGCTTCGGAACGGCCAAGGAAGCACATTGCGCGTCGCGCGCGACCGCGCTCGCTGGGTCCAATGATGCTCATGGCAGGATGCTCACCTTCGAAGGTATTTGGGGACCCTGAACCTTAAACCCTAATTATTTGGGTTTCCGGACAGGCCACCCAAGGAAAGCACGTTGCACGCCAAGTGCGCCACTCTCGCGGCACGCTCCGCTCGCCAGGCGAAATGTACGACGTCACCACAGCCCCTAAATTAGGGTGGCTGTAAGCCTTGAAAGCCTTAGGAGTTAAGGTTTGGGTCTAAGGATTTGGTCTTAGGGATTTGGGTGGTAGGGCACTTGCAGCTTTGACGCAGGGATGACCCTGACCCCAGAGTGATCATTCGACTAGGACCTTATCTTGAAGAGTGGCTCGTCAGAGCAAAGGACAGGCGAAATCCATGTCAGCAAGACCAAATAGAATGTGTTCTTCACAAGGATTTGAAGACCGCATTGGGCAGCTGAAACCCTAAAGCCTTAAACCCCAAACCCCTAAGCCCTAAACCCGGGACCCCTAAAGCCCCAGCCCTAAACCCTAGACCCCTAAACTCGTAAACGTTGAACCCTAACGCCTAAACCCTAAACCCCCTAAAAGCAGAAACCCTTCAGAGCTGTTGGCCTTGCCTTCTCCGGTTCCCTTCTTCTTTTTCTTCTCCTGCAGAACAAGGAACTTGCCCAAAATCAGGGTTAGGGTTTAGGGTAAGATCTCGTCCCTGCTTAAGGCACATAACGCATACCATGATGTCATTAAGCCCCTACACTGGACGATATATTCCTTAATGAAGGGGCCTCTTGACCTCTCTTGACCCTGGACTGTCCGCCTCACTCTTGCGGGGAGGATCACCCATCATGGCACCTCAGCTAGTCACTGCTAAGATAGGGTTTAATACAGGGCTTTGGGTTTATAAGTTTTTTTTAGCGCTTTCTTTCATGTCTACCATGTCGGGCTACGTACAGATCGCAAACAAAGTCATTGCCGCTCCCGAACAGCTTGCCACCAAGCCGCTGAATGGATTTTCCGAACACATCCGGCATTGGAACATGGCGTCCAATCAGGAGGGTAGACAGCACTCTCGACAAACAAGCGAAGGACAGCCAGCGCAACTGCTGAACCGCTCTTACCCTAAACCCTAAACCGATCACACTCTCATCAGGAGGCCTTGCTCAGGAAAGCTCTTTGCTGCGGCTGAGAAAATGATAAAACAACTGAAGCAAGTTCATGTGCTGAAGCTCCACACGGGTCTGCAAAAGTCGGAGCAAGAAACAGGCCCCTGAACCCTAAACCCTAGACCCTAAATCCTAAACCCTAAACCCGGATCCATGCTTTTGTTTTTGCAGTGGGTGCTCTCATCCATGTTCGGTAGCATGGTGATGCTTGCATCAATGCTGCCTCTCAACCTGTCTAGTGGCCCTTTCAAGGTTATAGGGTTTAGGGTTTCCCTAGACCCTAAACCCTAAACCGCTACTTAAAGGACCATGGGAGTTAGTAATACTCGCGGTAAACCTGAGCGTTATAAATTCTTGTAACCCAAGTACGGTACTTATACCCTAACCTACCAAATCCCCTGATCCTCTACGTAAACCCTGAACCCTTTATATAGAAGCCTAAATACTTACCAATATTATTCCTTAGGGTTCGCTATTATAACTCTACTATAACGCGCTTCCCCAATAAGCCAGGGAAGTAAAAGTTTAAACTTTGAGGTTACTACTACATTAAGAACCCAAAAAGTTGAAAGTTTGGGTTTTGGAGAACTAAGACAAAGGAGGCAAAGACTCACCGGCAAGATCAGCATTGAGATCGCATTGATTCACTGGTTCTGTCGAGGACCACCTGCTGTACTGCAGCGCACTGCAAGTTGGATCTGTTGAGCAAGGCGCTTCCGAAACAAACGGGTTTAGGGTTCAGGGTTTTAGGGTTTAGAATTTAAGGTTTAGGGGCTTAGGGTTCAGGGCTTAGGGTTTTAGGATTTAGGGAGTATGTGGCAGGTTGAACAGAACTGAACCACTTATGAGACTTGTTGTGCAAATGCTTCCTGAGTCATTTGTTCGGAAGCACGGCCCCCCGGACAAGTCCACACGGGGCCAAGGGCACATGGCGTGAATTTCGAATCTTGCTCAACCTAAGCATGCCTTCGTGTAGGTTCATGTCTAGCCACGCGAAGGCAATAGCGAAACAAGTACACCGAGCAGACGACACAAAGTCAATAAACTCGCCCTCAGCGCTACTTCGAGTCTTCGGCTCGACTCGACTCGCACTCCCGCTTCGCTAGTGCGAATCGACGTCTGTCCGTGCGAGTGCTGCTGCAGTCTGGAATCGAGACGAGGGGTTTTCGGACCATGTAGCTTCTGCCACATTAACAATAAGAATGATCGATGTAAAAGTAGCAATGGTAGCAACGGCAACAATAGCAGGAATAGTAAGACTAGTGACAAGAGTATTACTAGTAGCACTAGTAATGTTGCCAATCGCACCAGTAGTACTAAAACCTTACGAATAAGACATAGAGGAGTTACTGTAATGGTAGTAGCAACAAGAATCGAAGCACTTGTAACCCCAAGGGTCCAAAGGACCCAATAATCAGGTACTTAAGTTACGGATAGTAGTTATGTAGGTTACTATTTGGGAGAGTATATGATTATTCGGTACTTGGACCCTTAGGGTAACGTAGCAGTATCTGCTGCAATAGCACAAGGCACTGCCAGTCCGAAGAGCAGCGAAAAGAGACAAGGCTGAGTTGTTGGGTGCCCAAACCCAGACCACCAAAAGGATCTAAAAAATAGATCCCCTAAGGTGGTTCCTTTAAAGTA
This sequence comes from Symbiodinium sp. CCMP2456, assembly GCA_905221635.1. Lineage (NCBI taxonomy): Eukaryota > Dinophyceae > Suessiales > Symbiodiniaceae > Symbiodinium > Symbiodinium sp. CCMP2456. The sequence goes on along the minus strand of CAJNDV010015225.1, from coordinate 11,632 downwards.
CCCCTTAGTAGTATAGGGTCCCAAATTAGGGGATCTATTTTTTAGATCCTTTTGGTGGTCTGGGAAGCGTAATACCGTATGACCCTCAGGCCCCCAACTACGTTGGTGCTTTAACGTATTAAGTCTGGGGTTTAAGGGTTTAGAGGTTTCGAGGGGGTTTAGAGGGGTTTAGGGGGTAGGGTTTAGGGTCTAGGGGCTATTCAGAAATTCAGAAACCCAAACTCACAAACCCGATGATCTAGCTCAGCCTCGCCCCTTCGTGGGCCGAACGGTTCCCCTCAGCCGCGGCCCAACAGCCGCACCGGCTCCAAATGACCTGAAACCCAAAGGGTCCAAAGTACCTATATAGTAGCATGTAGGATTTCTATATTAGGAATTGCTATTATGATTTGGGAAAGTATCCCCCATAACAGTATCTAGGACCCTTTGGGAAAATGACTGAGTCATGTAGGGGCCTTAATAAGTAGAATAGGGTTTTGAGGCTCCATTATAGTAGAGTTAACCCAAAGGCTCCATGTACCTTTGTAGTAGATACTTAGGCCTTAAAGGGGTCCCTATATTGCTACTTTAAGGCTTAAGTATCTACTATATGGGTACATGGAGCCTTAGGGTAAAATAAGGACCCCCTAAGGAAGAATGTTGGGAATTTTTTAAGGCTTCTGTATTGGGGCTGGTAAGGTTTACCTGGACCCTTAAGAACCTCCCTTTTCAGGGTTCCTTATTACGGTTTCCTTATATAAGTCCTTAAAAAGGTAGGTTCTTTGGGGTCTAGGTAGGGCATAGGAATTTTTGTGGTCCTTCTCTAGGGCTCCAAGCATGCAAATAGTACCGAGTTTGGAGTCGAAAGTCTTTAGATGGTACCTTCTTTGGGCTACTTGGAGCCTTAGGGCTTGTAGGCTTAAGCCTAAACCCCAAACCCTTTGGGGATCTAAACCCTAAACCCTATTTAGGATTCCTTTTCGGGTTTAGGGCCTACGTCTTCGGATTGAAGTGCTACGGCATGGAAGGGGGGAAACCCAGGGCTAGGGGCTCAAAGGGGTTGAACAATTCGAAGACGCTTCTATGACACATCATCATGGGTTTAGGGTTTAGGG
>CAJNDV010015225.1:0-10485 GCA_905221635.1 Symbiodinium sp. CCMP2456 | reverse complement strand
TTGGGTTAGGGTTTAGAATTTTGAGTTTAAGGTATTGGGTTAGGGTTTAGAATTTTGAGTTTAAGGTAAACCCTAAATCCAAACGAACAGTATTCCTGCTTATTCAGGCCTCTATGCTAATTAAGCCACGAGATGATGTCCAGCTGGCTCTGGGCAGCTAAGATGCTGCCAAGACGCGCGGATTTAGGACACCGCCAGCGAGATGTGTGCGAGATTCACCTTGGGTGTGATTGGGTCCCGCCTGGCATTTTTTTTGGAGTGGCTACTTAGGGTTTAGGTTAGGGTTGAGGGTCTCAGCTATTGTGCGATATATCCCTGACCAGACAAGCGCGGACGAAGAGGACGAACCCTAAACCCTAAACCCTAAACCCGGGCCATGGTACGCAAAGCTGGTCGCCGCAGCTCATCCTAAAGGGCTCCTTCGGAAGCTGCATCAGCTTCTCCTGAGCTTCCGCACGCATCAGTAGAAGCCAAGGAATGTATAGGGCTCAGGGTTTAGGGCGGCTTTTTCGTCGGGTTTAGGCTCTAGGCATGGAGGCCTGGTGCCGTTGCAAAGGGGATGCAAACCGGACGGCAGTTGCCGTGGAAGTCGCGGGCTTGACAGCTTGACATTGCCGACGGCTTTGTCTAATCTGACCAGGCACGAAAGAATCGTCGGTGGCGAAGATGAAAGCAAGGACACGATTCACGTATGTCACCTGGGCTTGTACATGCCAAGGAAAATAAACGATGCCAACAGAGATTGAGATGACAGCGGCAACCCTAGACCCTAAGCCCGTAAAGCCTTAAGCCCCAAACCCTAGCACCTACAGTAAACCCCTAGACCCCTAAACCCTAAGCCCTAAACCCTAAACCCCTAGACCCCTAAACCCTAAACCCCGAAAGACCTAAGCCTTCAGAGCTTAGGCCGAAACAGATTCACTTTGCTCGCCCGGCTTGACCATGCGGATTGCCGCCTGAAAGGTGAAAGCAGCAGACTCCAGCTGCCCCTGGTTGTTATAGTATATTATAGTATATTGTAGCTTGTTCTAGTACATTAGAGTATATTCGTAGTTTGCTATAGTTAATTATGGTATATTACAGTAAGCTTTTGTATATTTGTAGCTTGTTATAGTATGCTATGGTATATTACAGTAAACTTTTATATATTACAGTTTATTGTAGTTTGTGATAGTATATTATGGTATATTACAATAAGCTTTTGTATATTACAGTATCTGAAGACTGGCACCGACCCCAAGCACGAAGCAACTTCACCGCTCGCCTGTAGGTCATCCTTCGTTACGTCGCCATACCAGTACACACACTTCTCGTCGCCGCCGAGGATAGGATCGTCGTTCTTGTCCTACACAGGACATCTGCTTTGGCGTCCCTTTGTAATATAGGAACCTGATTAAGAAACCCTGGCCCTGTATTAGGGTTCTTAATATAAATCCGAATATATGGGTTCTTAAGATGAATCCTAATATATGGGTTCTTAATATGAATCCTAATATTTGGGTTATAGGGCCAGGGTTTCTTAATCAGGCTTCTACAGTACTGAGGTTGCAGAAACCGCCTTGACACTTGACAGTCATCCCGTCTTGTGAAAACAGCTGAGTGCTGCACAGTGCCCTTGGCCAACTGAATGAGAACTTCCTGAAACAGCACGAGACATGAATTCTATGAGGGACACTCAGAAGTGCGCTTGAAATTGTGCTTCCTGGATTGAGGCAGCTCGGCCCAGATTTCCTAGTCCTATTGCAATTCTGGCTTCAAGCTGACACTTGATTTCATGCGAGAGGACCTACAGCCCCAGCAGAGTGGACTGGCCTCAAGCTGCTCTGGCGTGGAAAAGAACTCTTTGGCACGAGGGTGGGCATACCTCGCACCCAGTTTGACCACAGCTCGAAATGCTCAGTGTGTGTGTGTGTGTGTGTGTCTGCGCTTTACAATACACGGCACCATGTGGGTAGTTCTCTAAATTAGGGTCCCGTTTGGGGTACCCTAAACAATAGGTGCCGTATTATAATACGGACCCAAAAAGGGACCCTAATTTTGACAACCACCCATGTGTGAGTGAGTGTGTGTGTGCGCGCTCTACAATACACGGCACCATGTGTGTACGCATTTGCGTCTATCCACTCGTCTACGGATAAGTCATGGTAAGGCTCTCTCCCTGTCCCATAACATCCTCCTGCGACTACATGCGCAGATGTGCACCAAGTACTGTGCAAACATGCTTGTACATTTGGGCTTGTGTATGTGTGGACTGCTATGACTGCTTCTGCCAGGCAACTCACTCCAGCGCTCGACGGCAGCTCGCCTGGGAAACAGCAGCCACACGCAAATCGTAACCTTGAACCAGGCATCCTAAAACCTACCGTTAACCCGACAGCGAGCTTTTGAGCCCAATATCCTGATGACCGAATACCTACCCCAAACCCTAAACCCTAAACCCTAGACCCCAAGCCCGACATTCAATGATTCAACTTGCCAGCCCGAAATCCTAAAACCCTACCCGAAACCCTTGAAGCGAAATCCTACACCCGAGCTGGGGGCCTGAGAAGGGTCTAAGGGTTGGGGCGTGGGGAACATCAGCGATGAAGCCACCTAAACCCTAAACCCTAAACCCTAAGACCCATGTTAATGGCTTTGTTTTTTCTTTTACGTGCTGTGGCCCTTTATCAGGTGGCCTTTCGCATCCTAACTTGCAGTGCTGGTCTGGCGAGAGCGTCCGAACCCTAATGCCCATGTGAATGCAAGCCCTTACCGGAAGCTTAAAGTAGGGGCCTTAATAATTACCTATGCTTATTTGGGGGGGGGGGGTACTATTTTTGAGGGGGCTCCTTATTATAATATAGTATAGTATACCCCAAAACCCTACTCTATTTATTCAGGCCCCTATGTTATACAACTTCATGGATCCCTTATAGAACCCAAGGAAAGATCCCTTAGCAGAGGGTCTTCGAATCTCTAGGGGCTATAGGTCCGCCCTTAAAGGGCCCACGCACCCCGTAAGCCCTAAAGCCTATCTTCTATGAAGGTTTAGGGCTTATAGGGCTTATAGGGTTTATAGGGTTTATAGGGTTTATAGGGTTTATAGGGTTTATAGGGTTTATAGGGTTTATAGGGTTTAGGGCTTAGCTTATGGAACCCTATATACCCTTTACAGCAACGTCCCCCCCGTCAGCTCTCAGGGCATCCGAGTAGCACTTCTGCCTCGCTCCGTGCGTTGAAGGCGCTCATGTCACGCTTAGATACCGACTTCCTCTTGCCTGCGAGCCGTAATGTAGAAGCCTTAATAGTTAGAATAGGATTTTGGGTCCCATTATACTAAGAAGGAACCTCCAGAATAGTATTGGTAATTCTTTAGGCCCTGCATTAATCCCCTGAAGCCGAGATTCACCACCCGTAAACCTCTACATAAAGCCGTAATCCCCTAAACCCTGAAGAAACTCAAATCCCCTGAGAAGCCGAGATTCGTCTGTCTTCTCCTGACTGGAGATGAGCACGTTGCGGCCGGTCAAGTCGGCGTGGATGATCCTTTTCGGGTTTAGGGGTTTAGGGTTGAGGGTTTGGTGTTTAGAGTTTAGGGGCTTATATAGGGTTTAAGGTTGAGAGGTTTAGGGTCAGGGGCCTTGTTACCCTTATACTATGAATCCTGATATGGTATATGAACCTTAAACCCTTTTGGGGTTCTTTTCGTCCTTACTTGGAGGTTCACGGGTAGTTATAAGTGGGGTTATAAGTAGGGTAACTGTCATTACAACCCATATCAACGGACTTATACCTCCACTTATAACTACCCATGAACCTCCAAGTAAGGACTACGGCAACCCTAAACCCTAAACCCTAAACCCTAAACCCTAAACCCTAAACCCCTAGAATAGGGTTCTGGGGGCCTCCTTAATCAAAATTCTCGTAAAATATGCCTCAAGCCCTATTCTATTTATTAAGGCTCCTAAAATTACAGGATTGACATTCGCAGAGAACTGTCGTCCTCATGACGCCTGCAAAGCCTTTCCTTCAGAGAACTACCACGTCGGACTAACAATCCAGGAAGTACGTTACGAACTCCCTTTTGGAGGCTCATGGGTAGTTATAAGTGGAGTTATAAGTTCCCGTATATGGGTTATAATGACAGTTACGGCCGAAAGACCACAAACGGATCACCCAACCACCGTCGAAGAGAGAAAAGAATGTGTCGCAATGTTGGGATCCGTAGTGAAAACTCGAAGCAGTTGCCTTTGGAGGGATAAGCGGGCATAATACCGGGGCCTTAATAATTACCTATATTATTCCTTAGGGTTCGAAATTATAGTTTTAGTATAATGGGCCCCAAAACCCTATTCTAATTATCAAGGCGCTTACATTATTGAGATTCATGTGTCCAAACTGCGGTAGCCGAAAGCGACATGATACCATTGGGGTTGAGGGCTGTGGGCTTGGGGCTTGAGGGCTTTACAGGTGTTTCAAAGGTGATGTGCTCATTGTCATTCATAGAGACAGGGTTTAGGTTAGCATATAGGAGGTAGCAATTAGCGACTGAGTGTTGCTTACTTTTTGAAGAGATAGAGAGAACTATCATCAAGTAGCTGGTTCGTCAATTTCGTCCTGGCGACAGTGGGAGAACAAATGGAGAACTGTTTGCATGAAGACCGAGTCACTGAACCAGGTTCCGTATAGACTTCTTAGACTAACAATACCCTTATAGATTCCTTAAAGTAACCCTTATAGATCCCTTATACTAACCCTTATAGCCTCCGTTAAAATAACCCTTTCAGATCTCTTATAGATACCCTTACAAATCGCTCTGGCAACTAGTTGTGCAGGCGTGCAGCTGTCGAGCTTAAGCAAAGTACGTTCTGTGGGCAGCACTGTGCTTGTAGCTTGAGCGTAAGATCTCGCAGGTCGGATCGACGTTTCGGATTTTAACATCTGCCCCCACCTAAACTTCGGAGCTTTAACGTTCAACGCAGCCCCGGTAAAGTATGTCGTAAGTTATTGTCCCTGAGAGTGAATACATCCTGTAGGTAATTGTACGTACATGTATCTGGCATTCCGGGGATTCAGGACTTTGGGTGTGCATGTGCAGGTTTTTGGGCTGTCTTGGGCCGGTTTACAATCAAGGGCAGGTACCGTAATCAAGCTCTAAACTTTAGGGTTTAGGGTTTAGGGTCTAGGGTTTAGGGCTTAGGGTTACTATACCATCCTGTCTGCAGCCAAGTTGTCGACTTCTTGTGAACGTAGGCCATGCCTCGTGCAATGTCCAGCAGCGTCGCTATTGTGACGGGCATATTTGCCGGCCTGGCCCACCACGACCCACATGCACTGGGTCGCCGCGCAGACCCCACAGATCATGCGGAACAAGCACTGCGAAATGAAAGATCCAGGACAATGTAGATAGATGGATAGATAGATGGATAGATAGAAAGATAGATAGATAGATAGATAGATAGATAGATAAACAATTAGATGGATGAATAGATAGATAGATAGATAGATAGATAGATAGATAGATAGGCAGACAGACAGACAGACAGACAGATAGATAGATGCATAGATAGATAGATGGATAGATAGATAGATAGATAGACAGATAGATAGATAGATGGGTAGATAGCTGTATATATGTTCTTATAGCTATATGATAACATATCATAACTATGCAGCACAGGAGTAGTCGTTTTGGGGTGTCCTTATGGTGACAAGTGTCTTACTTTGACGTTAGGGGTGAACATCAAGATTGCTCCAAATAGCTGATGTACCTGTCTGCTGCCATGTGTGAGCTCCGCATAAACTTCCAAACCCCTAAACTCGCAAACCTCTAAACCCTAAACCCTCAAGCCTCAAGCCTCTAAACGACTAAACCCTAAACCCCTTAACCTCTAAACCCTGAACCTCTCAAACCCTAAACCTCCAAACCCTAAAGCCCCAAACGTCTAAACCCTAAACCTTAAGCCATACTCCGAGCGCTGTGCCCGAAACTCTGAAAGCCAGAAGCTAAAACCCCTCAAGCCTGAACCATGAACTCCAAACCCTAAACCTGCAAATCCCAAGCCTACACTCAACCCTAAACAATCGAGTTTAGGGTTTAGGGTTTAGGGTTGAGGGTTTAGGGGTGTAGGGGTTTAGGGTTTAGGGGTTTATGGTTTAGGGTTCAGGGTAAACAGTCGAACTCCAAAGCCCTAAATCCCTTCCGCCGCAGCACGAGGTGATCTTCTTCTCCACCCGCAGGTATCCTCGCTCAATGAAGCTGGAAAGATGGCCCAAGTCCTGATGCATGTCAAACACTGCGTTGAGGGAACACCTGCAAAAGCTGCATAATGCTGGATACGCGTTAATTAGTCCCTAAACCCTAAACCCCTAAACCCTAAACCAAAACCCTGTAGGGTTTAGGGTCCAGCATGGAGACATCCTCTCGACCTTGCCTTGCTCTACCCCGTGCCTGAGATGCAAGTATTCACGATTTAAGGCGTATGTGGGGTTTGCAAGTTTGGTGTTTACAGAGCTCTTTCCGACGGATGGGTGTACATCGCGAGCCTCATGGGATGACCCGTGGGCCATAACCCTAAGCCCTAACTCTAAACCCTAAACCCTGAATCCGAGAAAGTTGGCATTCCGAGCTGCACAAAGCTCTTGCACGATCCACAATACGTCCTGAGAGGATTCTGGATTTGGGACCATTCATCATTCGGTTTAGGCTATAGAATCTAGGCTGATTTGTCGTGCTGAACACAGAATTCACCGGCTGTAATCTCGGGGCCTCAAGACTTAGAATAGGGTTTTGGGGTATATTATACTGTATCTCTAATACGGAAGCCCCAAAATAGTATTGGTAATCCGTTAGGCCCCTATACCTAAACCCGAAACCCTAAACCCTAAACCCCTAAACCCTAAACCCTATAGGGTCTAACTAAGCTTTGCAAAGTGCCGGGGTCTTCTACAGTGAACGAAGGGTTGCAGATACAGGGCTGGGGCCGGTGATGGCTGTACTTAGAAGCAAAGAACCCTTAGCAAAGAGCAATGTAGGGGCCTTAGTGATTAGAATAGGGTTTTGGGGCCCATTATACTATAATTAGAATAAGGAGCCCCCAAAATAGTGTAAGTTATTATTATTTTCATATTATGATGATTATTATTAAGGCCCCTATATCAACCACGGCAATGTCCTTCATCCTATGCTCAGAAAGCACCACGTCAGGAACACTGCACTGCTTCCCTTAATTTCATCAAAACCCCATTCCATAATAAAAAACACCAACACAATCCCTACACCAACTCCCTAAAACCTAAAGCCCTAAATAAAGTACCCCTGCAGAATCCCCACTGTGGCAAAAAGCGGCTCGGTTCGCTGACCGGTAAAGGCTGGGAATGCAGATGCTCCGCCCAAGGTTCAGGCTTTGTAGGGCTCTAGGGTTTAGGGCAGGGTTTAGGGTTTAGGGCTTGGTGGTAGGATTGTGTGGGCTGTACGTTTGAGCGGATCCAGAAATCCTAAACCCTTCATGGGCTTGGGGATTTCAGGGTTCCGAAGCTTACCACGACATAAAACCTTGTTCTATTCAGTAAGGTCCCTGCATTAAACCCTAAACCCTAATACCCCTCATAGAACGGTTCAAAACAGATCCCTCCGCCTCATCTGACCTAAACCCTACGCGCCCTAAGCCGCTGCAAGCCTAAGCCCTACATGTTAATAACATCTGCGAAAACCCTCCAGCCCCATAGTAGCTATTATAGAACTCTTGCCGTGCTTCTAATCGAACACGCAAAGCTAATGTAGGGGCCTTTATAATTTGAATAGCGTCCTTCGTAGTATAGTGATAATACGGAATCCCTAAGTAACAATAACGGTAATTATTTAAGCTTCCATAGTACCCTTAGCATCTTCTGCGCGTGCAAGCGTCGAGCATCTTCCCTGTTCGAGTTTGGTCTGACGAGCTTGCGTACCTCGGGAAGCTCATCGCCAGCCAAAGAAAGCGGGGTAATGTAGGGGCCTCAATAATTAGAATAGGGTTTTGGGCCCATCAGACTAAAATCAAAAAGGAACCCACAAGCTTAATATAGGTAAATATTAAGGCCCATATATATTACGGGTAAAAAACTGCACAAGCCCCCGAAGCCTGAAGCAAATGAAGCTTGCAGCTTGCAGCCTACGGATCAAAACACACTAGTATGTGCTTCCGGGATATATAAACAAAATGCAAGAAAGAAAGATAGGACAGATGGATTCCTGCAATATCTATGCCGTCTGGATTTCAGGCTACTGCTGATATGCGCATTCACGTTGGTACTGTTGTCAGTCGTTTGATGGTGGTCAGTTTACACTGACATGCCCTACTACAACCAAAACGATTAGCTTTCACTGCTTTGATCTGCTGAGCTGTGAAGCCACTGCAGGGAATGACCCTGTTGAATGCGGATCGGAGATGGTCGGGGATCCCTTGCCCCCGCCTTCATGCTTCCATTCGTTGCTATTTTTCCTGAAGCGCCCTAAACCCGAAACCCAACACCAAGTGAGCCCTCGTGGCGAAACCTTAAGCCCCGAAAGCCTTTCTACTCGACTTCAGGCGGCCTAAATCCCTGAGCTCTACAGCCCCGAAACTTGATAAACCCCACACCCCAAAACCCCGCCGTTTAATGTAGGGGCCTTAATAATTAGAATAGGGTTTTGGGGTATCATATACTACAATTCTAACGTAAGGAACCCCCCAAAAGAGTAGTATTGCGAATCATTAAGCCCCTATATTAGCCGTTTAGGGTTCGTGATGCTCAAGCTTCAGATTGAGAGGTTCCTGGGGCTGAGGCTGTAGAGGCTCCGGCTCAAGGGCTTTAAAAAGGATTTCGGTCTTTGGGTCTAGGGTTTACTTACTATTGTTACTATTATTCTTATTACTGATCATATTATGATGACTATCGAAAGTTTCGGAGCCATGGGAAATTGAGTAATCCCCCCGTTACTGCGAAAAATCACCACACCGTATACTATACCTTCTTTAAGTGTCATTCATGCATTCGCAGGAAGAGTGGTTCTGACTTCTATCTCTAACTTCAGACGCGGAAACCAGGGAAACCCCAGTGCCGGTAACTTTCCTTTGAATGGCCGTTAGAAGCCCGAAGCCCGAAGCCCGAAACCTTAAACCCTAAACTCAAACCACAATCCGCTCCCCCAGAAGAATCCTATCAGCTCCCGGGCAAACGGATTGCTAGGGTGCCTTCTGTAACGGTTTGGATTGCAAAAATTACAACAGTTACTATTGCTGTTAATATTAATACCATTGATAGCAGCCCCAAACCCTATTCTGATTCTTAAGGCCCCTACACTGTACAAGTATATATAAATATAAATATAAATAGAAATGTAAATATAAATATAAATACAAATATAAATACAAATATAAATATAAATAAATAAATAAATAAATATATATATATATGTGTATATATATATATTGTTATATATATATATATAGATAGAGATGCGCACCGAACCACAAAGGCTGATGAAGCCCTAGACGCTTCTCCCAATGCCCTTAGCCCACCGAAACGCTTTGGGGCACGTTGTAGCGGAGTTAAATTGGTGGAGTGTAAAGAAACTTCTTCCGAAATGCGCAGACTTCTATGTGTGTATATATATATATAGAAACTGCTTTGTATAGATATAAAGGCATACATATACTTATACATATATATATATATACACATTTTTTATTTGTTTATCTACTTATTTGTTTACAGAACCATATACAACTGGCCAAGGTGCTCAATGGTTTTCACCACATTCGGATGAATCAAGGAGGCGCTCAGCTGAATCTCAGGGGGAGGCAAAGGAGCTTAACAGCGACCCAAAGACCTGTTTAGGCTCTTCGAGATCTTAGAGTATTCGGGTCTTAGGGCTTAGGGCTTCGAGGGTGGCCTTGTCGTGGCTATATTTGTTTCACATCTATTTTCGGCTTTTGGCGTGTGAGGTCTAAGCCTAAACCCAAAATCCCTAGACCCTAAACCTTAAGGTTTTGAGCATTAGGGTTAGGACCTTCAATGCCCTGCCAGTGAAATACAAAGTTCACAGGAACACGGAAGGAGACACACCTCTCTTCTGAAATCACTACTTTGTATTGTGCGATGTTATAAGATAAGTTACACGGCATTTCATTATTTACCATTATACATACATCTATATCTATATTTGTGTAGGTGCACAGTCTTTCTCATGTTGTCTATATATTACTTATTATATTTGTGAATAAATAAAAACACATGCGTGCAAATATTTGTATATCATTTTATCATTATATTATAATCTATTCTATGTCACATGTGATCTGCTTTGTAATTAATGTGCATATATATACATATATATATATATGTATAGTTTGCTGCATGTTCTAGCGCCAGCGACACCATGTGCAATAGTTTATGCACAGATGATACATGTTATAGGAGACGGCGCCTCTACGGGGCCGTGCGGTGGAGCACAATTTCTACTGGGGGGTTGGGGGGGTGGGG
>CAJNDV010015224.1:84709-98294 GCA_905221635.1 Symbiodinium sp. CCMP2456 | reverse complement strand
GAGGAAGTGCGGGGCTTGCTTGAGTCAGCGGTGGCATTAAAGGCTCTGGTTCCTGCGAAGGTGCCTAGGTTCATTGGCAAGCTACAGTACGCCGACTCACAGGTGTGGGGGCGAGCGGGGCGAATTGCCCTTGGGGATCTTCGGTCACTTGGAGGCTCAGGCAGACACGCTGTCAACTTGGACGGTTCTCAGCTAGCAGCTCTGGAGGTGTTGAAGGCACGCTTTGAGCTCGGCCGCCCTCTGTCAATCAAGGCATCGGTCCCGGTGCCTCCGGCGGTGATCTTCACTGACGGCGCCCTCGAAGAGGGCAAAGCTACCATAGGAGGGGTGCTCTACCCATCTTGTAGGCAGATGCCGGCCGAGGTGTTCGGGGCTACTCTGCCATGCAATGTGCTCGAATTGCTCAAGGGTGATAAGGAGCATGTCATGGGAGCTGTCGAGTTGTTTGCTGTAGCAGTAGCCATAAAACTTTGGATGCCCCGTCTAACCGGCCAAAGGGTTCTTGTCTTCGTTGACAATTGGCCTGCCTTGGACACTCTGGTCCGAGGCACTGCCGGTGTCCAAGAGTGGCGACAGGTTCTGCTTTCCATAGAGGGCGCTGAAGGTGGACAGCCCCCTCTGTGTTGGTTCGCACGCGTCCCCTCGGGGTCAAACGTGGCTGACGATCCCAGTCGCGGTTCGCTTAGGTCTATGGCCAATGACGACTACATCATTGCAAAGCCGGTATGCCCGTTGACTGGAGGCGAGCTTCCATCCTTCTTCAGTGTGCCAGCTTAAGCGGACAGGGGAGCCAAATGTGTGGCATCGCAAAGTGGCGGATCTCAATGCTGAGTTTCGGGTTGGCAAATGTGTGCGACAAGTCAATGTTATGTGTCACTACGAATTCAATGATCAATCCCCTGTTCGCCCATGCGAGAACTAAAAGCTGCTGCTTGAGCTCTGACTTCTATCTGAGTTACGCCTTATTGATGGGAATGTTTTGAAAGACATAAATATGAATTCATATGAGCCTCCCGGTACTTCACTAGAAGGTCCCATTTTGTCCTCGAGATATGTTGACTTGATGTTTACGCTGCGATGATAAAATAAAGATCGCAACTTTTACTATGAAGTTTCAATGATGCTTTGAGGTTCACGTGAAAACGATAAGCGTCAGATGTCAAACCGAAGGCACCGTCAATCCCCGAACCTGCAGCGACAGCCTGGTATTTAGGTCCACTCACTTTGAGCCTACTTCGAGCCTCCTGCTCTGAGTAGTAAACCCTCGAGACCCGAATGTTCACCCAGCAAGTTTGAATGTGCTTACCGGCATCAAGCAGTGTACCAAAGGTTTTCAAAGGGTCCCAAAAGACCCCTTCATTCAAGCTTCACGAATCGTTCTAAGCCTGAAGTCCGGCCCTAAGCCCAACACATCTCTAGATAGAATGCTGCCCTCAGCATCCGCAAACAGTTCAAGCCTCCGCAAATGCCGCAAGCTACAAACTATAGCCTTAACCTTGACACTCAGAATTTATATACACATAATTTGTTTCTATTTTATTATGCAAATACAATATGTATATTTATGGGGGGGGGGGGTGTTATAATTTTGGGGTTTAGGGCTCAGGTTTCCGTGCCAGTAATTATTAATGTGGCTCAAACGGCTCAAACCGGCTCAAACCTCGAGGAGGTTCAAGGACTCCTTCCTGGGCCCAGTCCCAGTGCGAAGTCTTTATGGCCCAAACCGGCTCAAACCTCATTCACAACGGTTGAAATGCGCGACGATCGGAACAACTGAACACAGTTGGGTCACCTCGGCTCAAAACGTTTAGCTCCGAAGTTTCGGGAGCAAAAAGCAACTGCAACATCGAAGTCAGCCCGTGAGACCTAGGAGCCCCCGAAACCAGAACCCGAAGAACTGCGTGTCTGCAAACTCGTCAGATCCCACAGCCGCTGCCCCTTTGTTTTGGGGTCAACCCTCTTGCAGCTTTGCAGAGCTAGATCAGAAGCTTTGGTGGCCCAGGTGGCCCAGGCCCAACCGAAACGCAGCAAGCGTTAATTTACTAGGTAAAGATCGTGTGGCAGTGGGCAAGGTCAATATAGTCAAAGCACCCGGCCGCTCTCCCCGCTTGGTGGTCGACAACAGTATCTGTAACACCAACCAATGTTGTCACGTTCCAGAGCAATTCAGCCTGCCCAGCTTACAGGACATACAGTCGGCTTTCCCACTTAGGGAGGACAACGAGGAGATCAGAGGCTTCAGCCTTGACGTGAAGGGCGCTCATAAGACGTCAAGGGTCAGAGAGCGCGATATTGGGCTTCTGGGCATGCGACAGCAAGAGCGGCTTTTGTTCTATAAAGTGTGTCCACTCGGTGCCACTTTTTCGAGCCACTGGTTTGCCAGGATCGGTGGTTTCTTCACTCGTTGTCTCCACTTATTGATCTGGCTTTCACACGTCCTTCTGCTTTATGTGGACGACCTTCTTCTTTTTCAGAACAGCAAGGTCCTCCCGCTTTCAGCTGCTTTGACACTTGCCTTTTGCGCTTGCTTCAAGATTCCGCTTTCATGGAAAAAGCTGCAAATGGGCCAGACGATAACTTGGATAGGATGGGAAATCAACCTATCCACCGCTTGTTTTTTTCGCTTCCTGAAAACAAGCGCAACAAGCTCCATGAACTTGTTTTGGACTGCTTGCGACACCGTCAGGTTCCCGCAAACAGCTGGATAAGCTTCTTGGCCTCTTGCAGTGGATTCTTCATGGTATGCCCACTTTGAGGCCATGGCTTTCTTCCCTGTATGACGATATGCACAGACCACTTGGCACAAACGTTAGCGTCAGTCCCACTTTGTGGGCTGGCATTGGCATCCATCTTGACGAGGAGCTTCGCTTTACGTCCTCGCCCCCCAGCACAGCTGTCAGTAAGGGGGCCAAGCTTCTCTCAGCTCGTCATGTCGAGTTGCATACCAAGGCCGATCTTTGCAAGGTGCCCGTGAGCACCAAACGCATCTGGATGCGGGTTGCGGACCCACTTCCTCACGACGCAAGCTTTGCCAAGATAGCTGTGACGTTCTGCGCTTCTTTCAGCATCTGAGCTCTGTTGAATGGCGCCCTCGTCCTCTGAGGCTACCAGCTTTGGTGGCTATGGAGACAGCCGCAGATGCCTTCGGCAAAGGCAACCAGTGTGGCTTGGGGGGCTGGTTGAAGTTCCCGAGCGGTCGCACAGTATGGTTTTCACAGCTTTTCGATGTGCAGCAGTTTACAGCTCTGGGCATACCGGTCCAGAGTGACGCCAACCTGGATATCTCTAGCTACGAGACCTTGGCCCAATGCTTTGTTCTGCTCGCTTTCTGGAAGTTCTCAGGTTCTGGCCACTTGGCCTGAAGTTACCAGCTCTCAGTGACAACAGCGGGGCTGAGGCTGTGTGCAACAAGCTCTACACCTCCAAAACCCCACTTAACCTCTTTGTTCGCAAGCTTTGCATGTGGAGTGCGCTTTCTGGCATCACACTGGACTGCAGCCACATTTCGGCGAGAAGAACGATGATGCAGATTTTCTCTCACGGTGGGATGGCAACAACGCCACTCTGTCGGCACGCTTCAGGCATGAGGGCAGGCTCCCAGTGGACGTGCCCGCTTTTTGGAACATCACGTTTTCCGTCTCATTTTTTCCGGACAACGCTAAACTTTTGTGGAAGCCCCCAGCTTCCTACACGCTTGGCCCTGCTTCTGCAGCTTCAACAGGCCAGCGCTAGCAGCACCTCACCTCGCTTTCTTCACTGGGCAGTACCGCGGTGCTGCGAGTTTCGGCTTGCCAGTTTTCAGCCCGGGCTTTTCGCGACTGCAGCAGCTTCGACTTCGTGGCGGCTCCGCTTTGGCCGAAGACAGCAGTCACTTCCCGGCAAGCCGAAACAAAAAGGAGTGCAGTGCGAGTTCAGTGTACACGTCTTCAGCTTTGATGTTCACATGTCTTCATGTTTCCGCTTTGCCGTAAGTTGCTCGCACGCTGTAGCCTTTGTGTTAGTTGCGTGGTGTAGGACTTACCATGAACGGTCACTGTGTTTACTCAGGAGGGTTCCCGTCGCCTGCTTTGCAGCTCGAGCGGGACACCACTGCAACAACACAGCTTTGCATAGCTTACTTTTCTTTTCCCGCCCACCCACTCCTGGGCCAGAGCTTCCGAGGGGCCTTTTAGCTTTGTCCTCTCTGATCGCTCAACTTTCAGCTGCTTAGCCCGTTCTGTTACGGCTTAGCTTGTTCCATTTTTTCAGCCTCCTGTATACTGCATGCTTTTGCTTCTACTCTACGATACGGGCTTTTCGTGACTGCAGCAGCTTCGACTTCGTGGCGGCTCCGCTTTGGCCGAAGGCCGGCAAGCCACCAGACCAGACAGCAGTCACTTCCCGGCAAGCCGAAACAAAAAGGAGTTCAGTGCGAGTTCAGTGTACAAGTCTTCAGCTTTGATGTTCACATGTCTTCATGTTTCCACTTTGCCGTAAGTTGCTCGCACGCTGTAGCCTTTGCGTTAGTTGCATGGTGTAGGACTTACCATGAACGCCAAGCAGTTAAAAAGTCCGTTAGTCAGGGATCTCTACATTTTGTTGTCTGGAAGTGGCGTTTCCGAATTGTACTTACGTTATCATGCACCATGGTCTTTTCCCCGGGAGTCGCCATATCTTTATCCAGAATCCGCTTTGCTGGCAATGCAGTGCAGCTGTTACGCTGTACTCTGCTTGTAATTCGTTTCAGCGAATCAAATCTTGTTTTTTCAACCCATGCACTGCTGCATAGTGTTCGCGTAATACTCTAGTCCACGCCCATGCTCTTGGCCAAGAAGAATAATTTGGGGGTGCCAGAACTTGAAACAAAAACATTTTCAAGCTTTGCCACTTGCGTCGCAAGCACTGACCTGTCCTGCAGATTGTTGTTTTGTGCTTGAGATCAGCTGGAATTGCAATATCGACCGCTGCTTTGAATGCTCTGACAGGAGGCAAAATTTTCGTCCAACTGCAACGCCCGCCTTAGCGCGTTTCTGCCTATTAAAGTATTCTTCGACTGCAGTTTGCAGCTTGTGGGGGTGGTGCGTTGCCAGCACTGAACTCCTTGAATCCAACTTTGTGTGAGCCCTGGAACTCCGCATTCCGTGACTGCTTGTGCAGGATGCCATAGGCAGCTGCATCGATTGAACTGATTCCCCAAGTCACCGATGGTTCTAAAACAGTGGCTGTCAGTCGTTTGGTGCGACGTTGCAGTGAGAGAGCGTTTGTTCTTGAAACATGCATCTTGAGCAGTATGTGTGACATAAACGTGCGGCGATCCAACCAACATATGCCTTTCGTTTTCTCTGGCTCACGGCTTGAAAGGAAGATGTTTTGAAAACCTTTTTTTGTTGCATGGTTCGAGGCATACGACATATTATGAACGTATGTCGTGGCCATGTCTGCTTCAAGCGACAGTGTGGTCGCAGCAGATTACAACATAGTGTCGGAAGACATTCTACGATTAATTTTTCGCCTGCTATGTAGCTGCCGTCCCATTCCCCATTGTGGCATGTGACTTTCGGATGCGACTCAAGAGACATTCAGCCGACGTGGACGGCACTGAAATCATAGGGTGCCGAAGTGTGCCGTGTGTCAACAGTGTTCAGACCTCTCTTCGCCCACGAGGAGAAGCATTGATCCGAGTGAGCCAGTCAGTTTTTTGCTTGATTGTTGGATTGTTTTGAGGGTCACATTGAAGCGAGAAGACATTTTTGTTCAGTGTACAAATTTTCTCTCAAACATAACTTTTCATACATGCCTCATCACATTTGGTTCAACAGATCGTAAATGTACTTGCTTCGTGCGATCGTTCTGGAACCAGTTCTGGAAAGCCCAGTGTGAGACCAACGAAATCGCCGTATTCAATCTTCCGACAGGTTTACGCTCGTTCCTGCGAGCAGGGGCAGTCTTCGACCGCTGCTTTGTATCGTTGCTTTCCTTCCAGGGTGCTGATTTTCGTACAGCTGGTCGTTTACAAATTGTTGCATAACCTCGTAAATTTCTTCGTACTTGATGTGACTTCGCTGGATTCGTTGTCCATGTGCCGGTGGCTTAGCAGGTACCATCGTGGGTTCATGTGGATGTTTCGGTGTGAGATGTTTGTTCATTAAGCCAACCTTGGTCACATGCGAGTGGAAGGATGTTGAAACAAATGACAACCTTCCAAATCATCCACTGCACATCGCTGAAGTGCGAGTTGGGTTTTGGGATGTTTTCGTATGTGTTTTGCAGGCTTTGAAAACCAGGCCGTTTTCTGCAGCCAACCGATGCGGCGCGCGTACCAATTCGCGGCTCATTGCTGCCGAGGGGTCTGTCTAGTCTAGTGTAGAGCATTGCACCCACAATCACATGCCTCTGTAGTTTGAGTTCCCATGAAGCAGATGTGCTTGCACGAAGCAGACGCACAACATCAAGTTTGGATGTTCATGAAGACAGCCGGTGGGTCGTAGCGAACTTGGAAACCTTGTTGTGATCGCTTGTGTTTTCGTTCATGCGTCTTGTTTTGCAACTAAACTACCGCAAAAGGAAGGCGGACATAGAAAGATGTCGGCACTGGTGCGAATCACCACGGGTCGCGGCCCAACCTCGAAGGTGCCGTGCGTTATGTTTCAATATCGTTGTCCATGCACTGAGGCATCATGCCCCAGCACAGCCGAGTCGGGATGACGAGAGCAATGGCACAGTTCGGCGAGGTGGGAAAAATAAACTCGGCCTGTGCAGCTTCGTTGCCGCTGATTGGTCGAGGTCATTCACTGCCACAAGCCGCCCTATTCTGGAATTCCCGGTGAGGCACTTGTTGCATCACTCTTGCAAGAGATTTTGGCAAGTGAGGGGGAGGGAGAGAGGGATGGGGCGGAGGGCAGAGTCAGAGTCAAAGAGTCAGATTGCTCAGAGGGACACAAACTGAGGCACAGAGGGCCTCAGAACATGAGAGAAGTAAAAGTGATATCGGAGTTGGGAGGCCAGGGCCAGGGCCAGGGCCAGGGCCAGGGCCAGGGGGCCAGGGCCAGGGCGCCGAAAAGTTGCGCAGGACTTTGTCAATGTGCGCTTCGCTTCGCAAGAAGCAGCTGCCGGCGGCCAAGCTGTAGCCATGCCGGGGTCCGGTCTTGATGGCGCTCGTCACTACGTCACTATAGCCCTCGCAGCTGCAGGACCGTGCATACGCTGCCCTCAAAGCCAGCCAGGTTTTCGTAGATGGCTTCCCGGCTACTCGGATCGCGAATGCATTGCAGCACACGCTTTCGACCTGCGATTTTCAACCTCGCCGCCAGGTCGGGGTTGGTCCAGCAGGCGGGCCCAAGGGCAACGATGGTCTTTGCCTCAGAGAGGTGTCCCGGGGTGCTCGGGTATGGTGGGAGCCCAGGCCCAATGGCGATCTCCAACTCCGGCGGGGGGCCGCCCAGGACAGTGCCGCAAGGGTCGAATCGTTCCTGGCTGTTCCTGAAAGTCTGACAGAATGGACTTGAGCTTGAGGCGGCCTCGCAGTCGTAGCCCGCCGCGCCTCTACGGCCGGAACCGTGCCCGGTCCCCCGTGCGCCGCAGCCCGGAACGTCGGCGCCAGAAACTCGGAGTGTGGAGAGAAACACACTCAAACTCCTGCCCGACAGTTCGGCAGTGGCGGCAGTGGCAGTGGCAGGCCCGAGCCCCCCACGGCGGAAGAGGAGCCCTTCAGATGCCGGCATCCCAGGGTGCCGGGTGCCCGTTTACAGAACTGTGGGCGTCCGTTTAGATGAGGCCCCGCGTGCAAACTTTCCATCTCGGAACGACCCGAAAAGCCCGAGCCCTCGGCGGTTGGTGAGGCGGAGACGCT
Organism: Symbiodinium sp. CCMP2456; assembly: GCA_905221635.1. Lineage (NCBI taxonomy): Eukaryota > Dinophyceae > Suessiales > Symbiodiniaceae > Symbiodinium > Symbiodinium sp. CCMP2456. The sequence continues at coordinate 90,466 of CAJNDV010015224.1, read as the reverse complement.
GAGATTTAGCCTTCATGGAAGGGGTCACAGCAGCCTCAGCAACCTGTGACCAGGGAAATGGGCCGTGGCGGTGGGCCCCGGTCTCGGAGCCGCTCCCGCGCGCGGGACCGGCGCCGCGAGGAGCGCGCCAGCGAGTTCTCCGGAGGACCGGACGTCCTGGGGCCCAGGGTCTGCAGCTGCGCAGCAAACATTTCGGGCAGGACCCGGCATGATGATGCTGAAGAACAAAAAGGAGCGAACACCGTCTCCGGACCCTCCCGGGCCGATGAAAAATCCAAACCCAGCTGCGAGCTCGGTGAGACACACGAGGATTCGGTTTCGCGCCTGCACATGCCCAAGGTGAAGAATCCCTTCTTCAGGGCAGACAGGCAGCCAGATGCATGTCGCGTTGCAGGGATTCAAGCTCCTGACGTGGGTGGCACGCAGGAGCCCTTCTCCCGTGGCCGCGTACTGACTACCAAGCGATGCCAAGTGGCCATACGTGGCCGTACCAAGCTATCTATCCGCCTCCAACGAAAGCAAGGTGCGAGCGGGAAAATAACATTTGCATGAATGGAGCATGACTTCCAAATTTCATGAGGTGCTCTGTCTGAAACTCTTTCACCGATCAAGCATTTGTCGTTCGTAAGAGCTCAGGGAGACTGCTTACCGGAGCTGCAGATTGTGCTTCTGAGGTCAGAGATGTCTTGAGTATCAAGTCGGCAAACATCACTAGCCTCTCGCAGCAGCTGTCTCCTAGTTTTGCAGAGCCATGTTGCAGTCGGCATTGCTGCTGGCAGTGCCCGTGCCTTGCTGCAGCGTTTTTGAGAAGGTTCTCTGCCCCAGCTGCGAAACGAGGCTGCCGGTGTTACCCATGGCCGCTCCGACTTTCTCGAAGGAGCGGTTGGCAGAGGTGATCTGAGATCTGAGCTCTGTAGACAGCAGGAGAGTCAGAGGTGGGGTCGCCGCAGCCTCAGAGAGAGATGCGGAGATGCGCCTTTTGCCTTGTGGCCTACATGAGCTCGGGCGAAGTCGGGTGCAAGACGGCTTGGACTGCGAGTTTTTGTGGGCTCCTCGAGGAACCGAGGGCCGAAAGCAGCGACAGCGGCTGCAGCGGCACCTCGCCGGGGAGGTCCGCCACTCAAAGGCCGAGGCCCGCCGGCGAGAGCTTGGCTCCGCTCGTCTCTTGGCCTGGGCGGCAGGCAGCGGCTCGCGAAAGCTTGGAGCTGGCGCTCCACGAGGAGCTGACCCGACTGCGCCATCGGCTCCTTCGCTCCCAGCGCCGGGCCGGGCCCCGAGCGCTGCATCGCCACGGCAGCGCCACGGCCCGCCACCTGCACGACCTGCCACGGCCTTCAGGTCTGGTCCGCGGCCTCGCCAGAGGAGCTCCAGCCACCAACTCGCTGCGCTTCTTCGCTTTTGCGGCCCGTGCTCAAAGCTGAGGCTGCAGGTGGTGTTAAGCCGATGGCCTCAGGGCAGCGCGTTCTTGCAGGCGGCGGAGGCAACGTCCCTTACCTCCATAGGCGGGGCCTGCACTACGCAGTGAGTTGATGACAAACAGAGCTCTTTGTAGGTATGGTCCTGACGGGTGTGCAGAACCTTTACAACACCTTCAAAGAAGATTGGAGCGAGCTGCAAGACAGCCTCGAACAGCTTCGCAAGGAGCGTCTTGTAGATCAATGAGTTTCGTACGAAGTGGACTTGAACTGAGGAGTTGGCGAGTCAAAGCCTTCAGATGGTGGTGAACTTGGAGATTGCCCAAATCTTACAGACATGGTCACACTTTATCACGAATTCGCTGCGAAACGGTGTTGTTGCATCGTGTCATTGCACTCTTGTGTGGGTTTCTCCTGCAGGTGCTGAAGCAGGCGCGGGATATCTTGTGCTTTGCTGTTGAAAAGGCAGACTGGCGTGGGTTCTCAAGCTTGACCTGAAGGTTACAAGACATGCAAATTTGCTCAACGATCAGTCTGCGGGTTTGCTTCAAGCAGTGACAGATAATTAAGTCATTGAGCGAAGCTGCAACAGGCCTGGGCAGAGCTCCACAAGCCTACACCGTGTCACCCTGCAAAGGTCTCGACTTCTCACCTATCGCTTCGCCTCAGGGTTAGACACGCACTGAAGGTTGACCTAGTGGTGACTGAATACATGCCAGATGCCAGCAGGGTGAGCCAATGTCCCTGTGTGAACCCCCAAATGATCCTTCTGCGTTCTATGCAACTGTCATGTCGTTAACAGGCGCACCTCCACCGATTGTACACTATTCCATTGTTGTTGGTGACTTGATCGTGTTCTTGTGTCCATGTGTGTGCTTTGGTCCGGGTTCTGACTTCTTCTAGATTCTAGCATCAATATGATGCTCCGAGCTTGCTGGAGCATGGTCTGTTATTTCTAGACGGACTTGCCATAGCATGGGTTTCTGTTTCAGAAGACGCTGCAATGCTAGAGAACGCTGAGAGCCAGAGCGGCGTGCTCGCAGCAGGCGGCGGTTCTGCTTGGGCTGTTGCAAGGCCTCCCGAACTTTGCGAGCTGCCTTCGGGAGGCTGCAGCGGATGGCCCCAGTTGTTGACTCGGTTTCGTGTTGCTCGAGGCCCTCAGTGACAGGCGAGAGTCCAGGGATGTCCTGGCAGCAGCCCCAGCAGCCCCAGCGCCTTGCCGAAGAGCTTCGGTTTCTCCCCTCCGCTGGGCCAAGGTGCGGGCTTCTACGTTTGCAGGAGCCAAGGGCCTAGATCGCGCCTGGAAGCAGCATCCCAGCCCCTTTGCAGGAGAATCCTTTGACGCCGAAGGCAAAGGTCAACGAAAGGGAGCCAGCGAACCCCTATCTGCACTCTGTAGAGGACTCCTTGGCATCAAGCTGAAAAGTCTCTTGGCGGAGACCAGAGACATGAGGAAGATCGTGGAGGCCGTGGGACACGCGAGCTCGCTTCCACGACGCGCACCCTGCACGGGCCCTGCACGGGCCAGGACAGCGAGCTCTCGCAGGAGACGACGTTGGATTGGTGCCTGGGGATTCGAGGCGCCTGGGTGATCAACGGCCCGGACCCCTGCGAGCTCCTGGCCAGGCGCCCAGAAGAGCAGAGCCTTCCCGAGTGTGGCGAGTGGTTCTCCATGGAGCCTCTACAGGTCCGAAGCTTCGACAGCCTGGAAGGCGCCAGGTGCTGCTGTGCCTTTTGGGACTCCCTTGTTCTTGGCTCTTTCAGGTTGGTTGTCGGAGTGGCTAGAGAGCGGACGGCCTCAGGAGGTCTTCCGTGAACTGCAGATCAGGCAGGATCCCCGTGGCCAATGGCACTGAGTCGAGGTGTTGTCTACACGAGCCGACCTTCAAGCATCGCATGCATTCGGTGGCTCACGCATGCTTTCTCTGGCTGTCGACTGGCTCGGTCAAGCTTGCCCAGCCCACTGCAGTCTTTTCAGTGGAATAACATCCTGACCGGTAGTCCGGTTTGGTAGGATCTTCTTCCAGTTTAGGCTTGACCTTTCGACACTACTTCTGCATTCCCACTCGCGTCGCGTTGTGTAGTGGCACATGATCTTGTTGCTCAGACCGGTGGACCCATTCTGCCGGTAGGCAGTTCGCCACCGCCCCCAACATCAGCCGTGGCTCGGCCCAGAGGTGTTCTTTAGACAGAGGGAGCTTAATGCCTGGCCCCTGCCAGGCATTGAAGAACTCAGTCAGCTCCTCCATCGCACCGCTGAGCTTTGCAGCGAAAGCGCGGTTCGCAATTTAACTCCGGATCCTGAGCTTCTCGCAACCCTTCAGGCGGTCCAGTCCTCAGCCGACACAGTGATGTTGTGTAGCACACTTGTGGGCGAAATGACAACTTCATGCTTTCTTCATCAAATCATCGATCGGATTACGAGTGGATCTGCTAAATCCGATTGAATGCGAACTTGTTACATATGCGTTGCCCATTTGGCTGAAACTCTCTGTCAATAATGTTCTTCTCTCCTTTCCTCGCTCTACCCAGACCTTCAGAGTGGCTGTTTCACCGGATGTTTTCAATAATCCCGAAAATTATCCCCCATGGGTTGCCCAAGCCGCGAATCTTCGGATGTCCCCGCCTACTTCGAGTCACCGTCATCGTCGAGCTCGCTTGCGCGTGCAGCTGCCATCCGCCCCTGCTGCCTGGGACCCCCTCCCGGCTTCTGCTCTCGGGCGCAGGTGCGGTGGAGGCGCCGCCGATATCCTTTCCTTGCACGCCGGCGCTGGAGTGGCTGGCCTCTGCGCGGCATGCGGGTGGGCGAGGCGTCTCATCCTGGCCCTAGCCTCACCCCATCGCCTGGAACTCCTTTGGGCGGCGAGCGGCCCGAGCTGATGGATCTGGACGGGGTTGCCGGCGCTAGAGCCCGATCCCCTGCTGGCGATGGCCGCCCTGCCCACAGCGGCTCTGCGGTTCGGTGTTTCTGCCCGGTGCCAGGGTGCGGGCGTGGAGACCCCACCCGAGCCACCGGTTGGTCCTCTCACCAGGCCATGCGGGCCCATTTGGACGACCACTGCTCGGGCACACTGGCTGGCGCAGTTCCGCAGGACTACCTCGACGCGCACAGTTTGGACCTCTGTCAGGAGTGTGGCCTGCTTGTCAACAGGCGCTGCAATGGTGTCCACCCTCGGTGCCGCCCTCAAGCTCGCCTGGCGGGCCCGCGAGTTGGGGCTCAAGGCGAGCCGACGCAGCACATGCCCACCTTGGAGGAGGTCATGGGGCACGGCGCTGCTACTGTCCGCCATGTCCCGCGCCTGGCCCGCGCTGCCTGGAGCCAGTGTCTCGCCCGCACCTTGGCCGCAACCCACTCCCGCAACACCGTTCAGGCTTGGGTGGAGTTGCTCATGCTCGCTCGCTGCACCTTGGTGGCGCCGTCGCGGGGCGGAGCCAAGCACAGGCACCAGGCTGCGCTGGCCACTAAACGGCGGTGCCAGAGATGGTTGGATGGGGAACGCGTGGAGCTCTGGGAGGAGTTGGCCGAACATAAGCCCCAACGCAGTGCAGCGGACCGCACCTTGGCGGCCAGGCAAAGCCACTGCTGCTCGCTCGCGGCGGAGGGTGAGCTCGCTCGAGCCTGCGCCGCCCTCACTGAGCCAGCTCCCGTGCCGGCCAGCCTTGAAGCCTTAGCGGAACTGCGTGACAAGCACCCCGCTGCCGCTGCCCCGGACCTTGCTGTGCTAGGGCCCGCTCGGCCGGCTCTGGTGCCCGAGTTTGATGATCAAGGCTGTGCGGAGCTTTCACCGAGCCAGCGCGCCCGGCCCTTCTGGCCTGCGGCCCGACCACGTGCGCGAGGCCTTATAGCCACCCCTCATGGCGACGAGGTCATCGCTCATTTAGTCTCTCTCAGCAACCTCTTTGCCAGGGGCGAAACGCCCGCCGCTGTGTCAGTGCACTTCGCGGGCGCCTCTCTTCACGCCCTGCCCAAAAAACATGGGGGCTTGCGGCCCATTGCTGTTGGGGAAACCCTGCGCCGCCTTGTTGGCAAGCTCTTGTGCAACGCGGTTCGGGTTGAAGCCCGCCGTCACCTCTGGCCTCTGCAGATTGGTGTGGCAGTGCCCAACGGTGCCGAGGCAGTCCGACCGCAACGCACTGGACTTGGACAAGTCGTGCTTTGTGTGGACTTCCGCAACGCCTTCAACACGGTCTGCCGCGGCAGCTTGCTTCGGGAAGTCCGGGCCAGGTTTCCGGGCCTGGCCTGCTGGGCCGACTGGTGTTACAGCTCCCCCTCAACCTTGCGCTTCGGCCAGCACACGCTGCAGTCCTGCTGCGGCGGGGGACCCGCTTGGACCGCTCTTGT